>JAVSCE010021341.1:0-27368 GCA_032199065.1 Smutsia gigantea
AACTATATGTAACAGCTAATATCAAACTGCTCGTTTAAAGTGGGACAATTTATTATACATAAATTATACCAGAAAATAGCTAAGAAAATACACACAGGAGAAATGTGCAAAATCATACAATATCAACATTAAAATCCTCTAATTCTGAAGCTATTTTGTTTTCGTGTTAAAGGAAAAAAATCAATGAATGCCTGAATGAGCCTAAGCTCCACCCATTCCTTCTCTTTATTAGAAATAAATGAATCAGTATTGATGAGTTTTATTCATCACAAATGATGCCATGCTGAAATGGAGCATATGTGGAGTACAAATTAGTTATTTACTTCCAAAGCTTCAGACGATTCAGAGAAAAAGAGAAAGTTGAGATAACATGTGAAAATCAGTAGCTTTTTAGTCCTGGTTTCTTTTTGGTTTTATTTTGGCACTTGTGAAGTATTTTATCAAATTCTTTGCTACTCTGAAACACTTTCCCCAAGTACCACCTTGATCTGAATCAGAAAGGAAAGTCATCAATGACAAACGTCATCATCACTCTTTCATCATTATTATGTCTTTGCTTTAATCACCTGAAAAAAATTTACTCAGTGTTGAGTGTCAAGGGCAATGTGAGGAAGATGGGACTACTTTAGAGTTACCCAAGTAAGCAAGCAAATGTAAATTGATGTGGGGGTATACTTATTATATAAAATACTAACCATATATGCCAGTCTTTATTGAACACTATCTGTGGAACACCATTCTAGATGCTTCACAGAAATTATTCATTTAATGCTCTCAAAAATCCTATACATTCATACTATTATCCCCATTTTACAGCTGAGGAAATGAAGGCTCAAAGAAAATAAGAAATTCATCCAAGCCATGCATAAATCTCATGCTCTTTCTGCTATGTTACATATTGTCTATTCTTCATATTATGGGAATAGCTAAAATAAATAAGAGGTATTTTCTGCCTTGAAGCAGTTCACAAATTTATAGTCTAAAAACACAAAAAAAGCACCATGAGAGGCTTAGAGAATAAACACCACATTGAGTGTATGTGTATGAGTATATGTACAAATGTGTAACAAGTAGGTATGACAGGTATGTCTAAGACAGGTGATAACACCATTTAAAATGCAATGGCCACAGTCAAAAACTAGATACTCAAATTACAATTGTTTCTACTTTCCAGAAATCTTTTTGATTGCAAAGTACATTGTAAAAATCTGCTTGGAAGTAGCTCTGCTTTATTTTTTGAAATTTTCCAGATTATTTCTTTGATTATAAACTCCTTAAAGATAGATGCAGTGCTATATAAGTACTTCGAAGTTCTCAAAATGTCTTATTTTAAAGCTAACATGGAAATATTGCTTAAAAGCTGATTAAGTACATGAGCACATTTTTAACAAAATACATGGACATTTGGGTTCTGATTCTTAGTAACCCCTGTTTATTTTAATCTAATTTTGGTGTCCCTTTTTCCCTAACACCTATATTCTAATTAAATTCATACTAAAGTTTCAAATTCATAAGACACAATATAGAAAACATATGGTATGCTTGTCACACAAGTGGCTTCAGGGAGAATCATTTCGAGCTAAACACCGAGAGATTGGTCTGGGGCCCAGGAAAAGGGGGGGGAAAGAAAAAAGAAAGAAACATTCCACTTCTCCAGACTGTGCTGTTCTTAGGGGTGTACTTCCAACCAGAGGTTTGTTTCTTATTCATCCATCACTTCTGTACTTCGTCTTGACTATGAACTCTTAAGTCACATCATTAACCCCTCGAGTTCTAATTTTCTCTTCTGTAAATTGTAGATAATGGCAATAATCCTTATTTTTCTGGGCTGTTGTAAGGCTTATCTGTGACAACATGTGCGAAGACAATTGAAAACCTCTAACATATCTTACAAATATTCACCTGTCATAAAAGAATGTGTGTTTAAGTAGCGCTACTGCAGCAGAGTTCATGGGGAATAAAGTGTAGAACGTTATCCTACGTGAAACTCAACATCCCCGGATTCCCCTTCTAAGCCTGCAAGTTGGGTGATTCCGCAGGAAAGGAAAGGGAACCTCAGAATCGGGATGAAATGAGATGCCAAAGTTGAGAGGAGAGTGGAAACAGGGAGAGCCAACGAGAGACTGTTGAATGTTTGAAACCAGTGCCAAGCGAAATTAGAAACATGACTCTGCATACCTGTGACTTACCTCATCGGTATATGATCTGTAACCTGAGCTCTCCTCACAGAGAAGTAAAAATAGCAAGGCTCTGCAGCAGCCCGGTGCTCTGGGGAGCGGGGAGGGGACAGCAAGGGGAAGCAAGGGAGCGGGCAGAGAATGCCAATCACAGGGTCCCACAAGAACTCCTCCCCTATCCGCAGGGTGATTCAGGAGGAATGTAGCCAAGAGAAAGTGGCATAAAGGCATAACAGAGACACTTCTGAGGGGAGATGGAGGGGCTGCTCTAGAGTCACCCGCTTCTAGCT
Organism: Smutsia gigantea; assembly: GCA_032199065.1. Lineage (NCBI taxonomy): Eukaryota > Metazoa > Chordata > Mammalia > Pholidota > Manidae > Smutsia > Smutsia gigantea. The sequence continues at coordinate 2,468 of JAVSCE010021341.1, forward strand.
ATGACATCGGCACCACCGCCCTTCCGCAAAGCAAAGTATCATTGAAGTTCTGAACCCACGTGCTCCTGCTGTGATAAAGGCGAGCAAAGTTGGAGAGGCACGTGCTTATGCAGGTCCAGAGAGATGAGGCTGCCTTTCCCGACGTGGAGCTGGCTACTAGTAGGACAGGAGCAGAGATTTGCTAAGCAGTTGCCTCACTTTCTGAGAAAGCATCTTCCCTGGCAGGGTGAGTGAGCTCATGGACCCCCAGAGAACACTGCACCCCTCTCCTCCAGTTCAGAGTCGTGTCCCTCTCCCATCACTCCATGCCGCGTTATGTCACCAACTGTGCAAGTAATCAGAGGCTTCGTCCTGAGTGAGCTCCAACTGATACAGAGAACGTGATCAGGTAGAAAGCGGACAAGACGGATTTTTACTTAATTACATCAGAGGTTAGTGCCAGTGAGCGCCTTTCCACATTCTCTGTGATGATCATATTTTGTACGTTATTAATACAATGAACACAAACTTGAGAATTCCCAGTGTTGAATCAACCCTGTGTTTGTTAAATAAAACGTACTTGCATTTTTAAAACAAAATTAGTAGTATCAGATTAGATGATAGATCTCAGGATGGGTGTCAGGATTTCAAATTCTCTTAAAAAAGAAAACCAAACCAAAATATTAAACTAAATAGTTCAGGTCCCTTGGCTAAACAAATCTCAGGCATTTCAAATACCGTACGTTTTAGGCTTACTTTGTAAGACTCTGTTCATGCAAATGGACTTTGCTCATTCCCTTTGCAAGAAATCAACTATTCTTTTTGTTGCCATTTGAAGAGAAGATAGAATTTTTGTTTCACGCTGCCTCTTTCCCATAAATGGGATTATCAAAGCTTTATTTACTTCAAAGAATCAAAAGTGAAGGCCTGTGAGCAATCCCTGGCTTCCCTGAAAGAAATAACAGGGAAGAGCTTGCCAGAGTGGAAACAGAAGAGATGGAGCTATACAGGCAGACCTGGACTGGTTCTCCCTCCCAAGCTCCATAACCCTGGAGAGATTTAACTAACATTCTGAGCTTCATTAAATTGCCTTTCCTGTAAAAATGGGAAGAGTCGTGCCCTCTTCGTGTGGTTATTTTAATGATTTAGTAAAATGGCATATGTGAAAGCCACTAGAGCTCACTGTCCAGTAGAAATACAATGCAAGCCACCTATATAACTTTAAACTTTCTAGTAGCCACATTTCTTTTAAAAGGAAACTCTTAATTAAAATGTTGTTTTATTTAATCTAATATAGTTAAATATTATTTTAAGAACCAATCATCAGAAAAACTTACACCAACTAGATATTTTACATTCATTTTTTTCCTGGTATGTCTTCAATAGCCAGTGTATTTGATACTTAGAACACATCTCAGTTCAGACACTAAATTCTCATAGAGAATGCCTGATTTATATTTATATTTCTAAATTTTCTATTTGAGAAAATAGACTTACATATCCAAGTTGTTCTGAAAGTACTTAAAAGTTTTAAAAACTGGAATAAAAACATCAGTGTTTAAATTAAAAATAATTAAAACAAATCAGATTACAAGGTCAGTTCTTCAGTCACACTAGGCCCTTTTTAAGTGCCCCGCAGCCATGTGGACCATGCAGCCCTTAGAGCAATGATTGGCACTCAGTAGATACTGAGTAAATGGAATATTTTCTTATGTCCACTAACCTCATCTGAATCTTAAAGGTTTGTTAGCACTGAAGTTTCATCAAAAGCAGTGTAAATAACAACTCTTAACAGGCTTGCCCTAGGTTGAGAACCGAGGATTGAGATGGCATCATTTTTATCCAGCGTCCCATGAATTACCCAAAATGGTCTTCTAGAACTGCAACAGTCAAGCTGCTCTGGTTTTTGAATGTATTTCAGTTAGCCTTACCATTTATACTATACCCTCCTGGCCTTGCCTATCTCAAGTGGCAAATAATACAATGTCTCCATTACATAGAAAATATCAACATACAAGATAGAGAATCAGCTTTATCAAACACGAGTGCTTTGGAAATTCATGAACTCTGGGCTCAACAAAAATATCTGTGTGCCACATCAAGAAATCTGTAACTCACCTTTTAAAAAATACTCCACATTAGAATTTTACAAAGAACTTTTTGAATGCCACAGCTATTAGTCTGAAGTTTTTCTTCTTTTAAGAATGCTTCTAATGAACATATAAGCTACTTTTAAGAATACAGTCTCCTAAACAGGATTTAAGTTGCCTGCCCAGCATCCCTCCTCTATACCTCCACTAACACTCTCTGGTAGCCTGTTGGAGGAATGAACCTTCCATTTGGATGTAGCTTTATGGAGTTCTCAATTAATGTGTTCTGCCTTCCCCACCAACCAGTATGTGTTGGACCCAAACTAAACCAACTATTTTCTCTCCTTAAAATCTGAACCTTGAGCAGTGTTACAAAAGATTCAAAATGGGTAGAGCTCTTTCATTTTGATATCTTGACATCCCGAACTTGAAAAGTCTGTCTATGTGATCTGCCACTAGATCCCAAGAGCTTCCCTGCTGCTTCTCCTTTCCAAGGGCTGGTCTTAGTCTTGGACATTTTAATTCCACCACCTTCAAAAAATTCCTTTCCTTTTTTCTGAAATTGCCCAGAGTCTTTTTGTTGCTTGAAGCCAATCATTCCTAACTGAAATAGTAAGTAATGTTCTGTTATCAAATACGAAGTATCTCAAGCACAGGCCTGTTTGGCCAAAACGAACCTGCTACTCTTTCTCTAATCATGCAGACAGAGAGATGCCCATTAATGAACTCATGAAGTTGAGTAATAGTCTCAGACAATTGCTTTTCAGTCTCCCAGGAGCCCTAATTAGAATCTTTTATTTGTCTCCAACTCAGGCAACCTTTGTTCTGAAGGTGAGGATCCTTGAAGGACATGGAGAGAAGCTTCAGATTACCTTGATCTGATAAAAACTCTTCAGAGCGATTCTAACTGATAGCACAGTAAAATACAGCCTCACTGCAAAATAAGGTAAAACTGAGCTAGACCCCAGGCAAATATTTTTCCATTTCAGGGCAAATAGTTTCATATGGAACTCCTTACTCATATTTCACCTCCTTGCTGATCTTCATTTCTCATTATCAAGGGGTTTGGCCTTCTATATTTTTATCTCAATAGTTACTTTAGGAAGTCATAGAAGCTTTAAGCTGTCTCTACTACTAGAAACAAACAAAAATGTACAATGAAATGTAAATATTGTCAACAGACAAAATGTTGACAAGTACTGGCTCTTATACATACAATACAGTGTGAGTGTATTAATACAAAAGATAGTTGTATACTCAGAGAAATACAGGCCTAATCGTTCTGCATGACATGAAAGCAAACTACTGCCAAAAGTTATACATAGTGCAGGGTGAAAGCTAATTTTTTGGCAGTCCACATTACCAAAGCTCATTGTTAAATTAAGTCTCATAATTCTATAACTATCCCCTGCTCCCATTCACATTTCACTAGGAATGTTTTCTTTTCCTATGCAGAATTATTACCAGCTCCCATATTTCAAGCACCTATGTTGATCTTGAGATCAAGCCACAGATCCTTCTCCTTCCTCATTAGCAAAAGAGTTGCTTGGGATAAACTGTTTTGTCACCTTCTCCCTATATATTATGTATGCCCTGATAATGAGAAATAAACATTTTATAGTTCCACAAATTCCCTCAGGTTGTTCAGGTTCCCATTTGAAATCCTAGTGCTATAATTTGCAGAGCTGAAGCCCAGTGGCCTGTAAAGGTGATTGCAGACTTGAATAGTTTTATTTAGAGAATAAGAGCTACACAGATCTGACTTAGGCAATAGAGGAATTGTGCCCAGTAAGTCTCCCATTACCTTCATGCATTTCATGCATTAGTCCCATTCTTGGAGAGTAATGTGGAATGACATTTTTATACTGGAAAAAGCATTATGGAAGAGTCTATCTAAGGTACTTTGTATAAAGGATAAGGTATTTAGGTGTTCACCTTGAGAAAAGGAGTAGTTGCTTCATTAATACTTGCCAAAACAGTGAAGGGTCTGAGATTTGCTCTACTGGCAAGCTGACATATTAGCTTGCCACAGTTTCATGGATGCTGGCAGAAGACATGACTCCTGAGTCAGAGATAACAGGGTTTTATTATTCATAATATACATCAAGCAGCAAGGACAGTATATTTGAAATGGTTCCTCTTGCCCCTGGGTATCACAGAAGTGGCAAAGATGGGCCCAGTGGGCTGTTTCAGGAGAAGAACCCTGAGCTTAGCGAAGCCACATCGTTTATACACATATCTGCCCTCCAGGCATGCTCAAGAGGGAACACCACTTTTATTATACTAACCCATAAGGAAAAATGCCCTTTACTCTGGAGGGAGACACTGTATCTTCCAAGGATGTTCACTATATAAACATCTTTGAAAAGAAATTTCAGAATAAACATGGTCAGTGCATCTGTACTCAAGACATGTGGAAACACAAAGAACAAAACAGACAGCTATCGCCTCACTTTACTAACCTAGGTCTAACTTGTATGAAATCTTAGAGGTGGCTTTTAAATAAAGTACAAACAAAAGTAGGCTATAGCTATTCAAGTTTAGTTCTCAGACAGAGAGACCCATTATTCAGTCTTTCCATTCTGGCATCACGATCTGAAATGTGGAAGTCACCTGGCTCAGGAACCTCTCCTCAATGATAACTGCAAAGCTTTTTGTTTTTAAGTTAAGACATTAAATATATTCATGTGAGTGACTGAACCTACCCTATTAAATAAACCATATATGTGACTTACTAAAACTGTAGGTGTACTTGCCATTCATCATGGCCATTTACTGTGGTATTTTATATCCATTATAATATTAAACCTTTATAAAAATCTTAGTGTTATTACATCATTGTTGATAGGTAAAAAGGCTCAGTGAATAAATTATCCAGTGTAACTAGTAAATGGCAAGGTGGAGATTTGAACAGAAGTCTGTCCAACCCCAAATGCAGGTGCATATCTGCTATGCTACACTGCCTCTCCAAATAGCTATTTAGTGCTTAAACGTATGTGGACACAGGAAAAAGAAAAACAAAATCATCAACAGTGAGAGTCTGTTATTAACTATTAATCCCATCTTTCTAAGATGGCAAAGCCTTTAATGGGGATCAGTCAGTGTCATATCTTAGCTCTGCAACTCAGAGCTAAGCTGCAATGAAAGATCCTCACCTTAACTTCATTCCTATACCCTTAGGGCTACAGTGAGATTCCACCATGAATATTTGCCCAATCAAAAGTGCTACCGAATCTGATACTCCAGAAAGAAGAAGGTTCCTTTAGATCATTAGATCAAGAAAAATCAACTTACTGATTTTTCTTGAATAGTACAGATATAATAGTCCAGTGATAGATTAGATAGCCTGGGTTGTATGCATAAGTTACTCTTCTTTAACCTGCAAATCTATATCCCTTTCTGATCTATACTGGCCCCTAGGAATAAGTCAAATTTTTGTCTAAAAAGTTATATAACCAATTCAAAAGCTAACATTAAAGTGGAAATTGAGAGTGGGGTAGGAAGCAACATCTTCAGAAGACATTTTTTCATCAAAAAAGTATAAGAGAAACAGTTCCAGGATGATTAACAAGGAGGGTGGCCATTAAACTAATTCATTATTATAACACTGGAGAACTCAAGGTCAGCAGGGACAAAAACCTCTCCAGGCAAAAGACAAAGACTATTGTTTCAAGGAACAAGACCTGCGTTTTGGTAAGAGAAGAAATATTTTTTCATCAACATGGTTTACATCTATGTTATGTTATGGTCTTGTCTTCAAGAAAAAAATGATTGCCTTTGAGAAAATATTCAATAGCCCAACCATCCTTCTTCTCTGTCCTGCTCGCACTTTTGGAGATAGCAAAAAGTAATGCCTTCCTGGTTAAAGCCAGGGTATTTAACAAGAGGCAAGACTTTGTGGATGAAAGAGGTGGTGATTCCCCTAGGGAATCATTAGAGGTGTCAGAATGAGAGACTAAGAAAGGAGACACACGGAGTGTGAGTACAGACCCCAAGGCAGGAGAGCCTGGTTGGTAATGTAGGGAACTCTCACCGATGGCCATCTCCTTGCAAAGACTTAAGGCTCAGGGAGTCTTTCCTTTGAGACATAAGAGGGAGTTGGCTGGACCTATAATCTTTGTTTCGCCTGTATTATAATATTACCCTGAAATAACCTAACTTTTCAGTAAATAACTTTGCATGTGCCTGTGAATACTGAAGGGTGTGACTTCTAGAGATCGAAATAACAGGGCTCCACGCCATTTCCTCCCAGACTTGAATATAGAAGGGGACTGTACCCCTCAGATGACCCAGAGACACAGCCATCTGTTAGTGATGACCCTGGATCCTGCAGTCATGTTCTCTGGGAACACTCCATTACAATTCCCGAGCCCAAGTAGAGGCAGCTTTTGCAAGAGGACCTCACTGACCTCTAGACTACCTCTCCAAGGCCCCAAATCTAGTTTTGAGATTACACAGTTTATCATTATTGCTGTAAACCTTTCTGTCTCTGTTTGCCACTGTATTCGCTTGTGCAAAAAATGGATGAGCAGAGTGGCGAAAAACCAGAATGAAGGGAAATGGAAATGAATGCCCCTTCTTCCAGTAGAAGATACTTAACACCCATTTGCCCTTTGCCAGGAAGAAAATGGCTTTCAGGAAGAGTTCCTGGTTCTCTGAGATTCTTTGTTTAATTGCCTCCTGTTAACTCGTGTGTGTATGTGCATGTGTGTGTGTGGATGAACTAGGATGAATGAATGAAGGAAAGGACTCAGGAAAAGAAGACAACAGGGAGCTAATATTTAATGTCTCTTGTCGCATGCCTTATTTATATTAATTTAGTATCAAATATTGCAAGTTCAATCACACTTTAGTACATCAATTTGAAACACAGCATAAAACAACCAAGGCTCAAAAATATTAAATAACATGCTCTAATTCATGTAACTTCTTAGGACAAACCTAGGATTAAACTGAGGTCTGAGTCCAAACCTCATGCTATTTCTACAACTGGATAAATGCATTTCATAAACCACAGATATAAAACATCCCATGAAGGTGACCTCTCATAGGTATATCTTTGGAGAGTTTTTCAGGAAACAAAGAAGAGAGATTTGGAACTGGCATGAGGATACAAAGATTTCCAACAGATATATAACAATCCCTGCCTTCCTGCGATAAGGGTGTGCTGGAACTCCATAGTGAATACCTTTAACAAAAACGTTCCAGATCATGGCCAGCTTTTCCCTTAAGCAAACAGTCCTTACTTAAAGACCTCTAGGGGCTTGTCAGGTGACCTGAAATTTCTAACCCAGGACAGATAAATCAGCAAAATCTAGGGCCAGAGACAGGTATGAGAGTATCTGGGACAGTATTGTTTCCAGATCTTTTCACCAGGCACTGAAGGTGTCAAGCAACCCTACAGTTAACAATATTTAATTACTATCTACCAGGATTCTGGGGATCATTAACATACAAATAATTGTTCAGATGTTCATGTCAACAGCAAAACGGTGAAAATCAGAAATGATAGGAAACAGGAAGACAATGAACAAGGTCTCTAAATAAAAGCTCGGAGGGGAGAGTGGGAGTGGGATGGGTGGCCAGCAGTCATGGGGAGGAGCCAGGGATGCACGGTTATTTTCTCTTTTTCCCAGTGTGCAGCTGAGGATGTCAGTGAACACTGCCCATTATCCCTAGATCTCTGCCCTATTCATTGCAGACTCTTCACATGCTGAGCTCAGAGATCAGGGAGGTTAGTAAAGAAAAACAATGGTTATCGGCCAAGGCTCCACGCCACTCTGGAGAGCAGTTCAGATCTTTTTCCCCACAACGGTTCCACAGAAAAATTATGGATCCCTAACGTATAGGGTTCTTGAAAAAAGTCAGTGAGGGGATCATGAAATGCTTCACCTAATCCAAGACTCTCGTCACATATGATATTTATTGAGTGGTTATGTGTGCCAGGCAGTCTTCTAGGTGCTTCTTGGGTTACAAAAAGTATCTAATCTTCGCCAAACAAAAACTCAGCAAGTTTTACTATTGTCATTTTACTGATCAGAAAAGTGAGTCTCAGAGAGGTTAAGAACTGGAAAAAGGACCAGTTAGTAGCATAATGGGGTTTCAGACACAAGTTAGCTTGATTCCAAAGCCAGGGTATGTTCCATCAAACCAACAACTTCTTGCAGGCTGGGAGGGGGATATACTCTTTAAACCAAAGAAATTAACAAATGCACCTGTAGCTATGCAGTTTCAAGCACCAGTGGTCCGATCAGAGAGTATTTTCAAGAACAGCAAGGAATCACCTTACTAGCTCTGTGAAGTCAGCGAGGTCTGAAGGCTGAATCTCTTGGTATGTATTAGCTGCACCCAGAAGATAAAGAGTTATGGGCCAAGTATTTGCACACAATGCAAAATACTCTCTTTTCCTTCAAAAGTCTCTGCCCCAACACCAATCAGGAAGTGGACGCCAGCGCTCTCCTCAAGGATGGTGGTGGGTGAGGACTCATTCCAGGGATCTGTAAGCCTCCTCCCCCACCTGCTGGGGGCGCCCCTTTATTGAGCAGCCCTCCCACCCACCCTTGCAGGAGTTCATGGGCTCGTAACCAGCCATCCACTTCCTTATCCTGGAAGAAAGTGCGTTCATTCCAAGCACATCCCAGAAGAACTGGCCTGGGAGCACTTGTCCTCTTCTCCTTAGTGCTGCTAATGTCTCATAAGGAGTCAGTAGTGCTGTAGAGCTGAACTTGGCGTTGTCTTCCATTTGTTCCAGTCACACCAGACTTCTCTCCAACTCCCAAACATACCTTCCAGGGTTTTTAATTCCTCAGTCTTTCCACTGTCTGCCCAAACTCTCTTGTCTTCACTGAATGAAAGGCAAACACGTTCATTTTCTTTTCAGGCATCAAACCATCAGCCTTGTTACTGCAAACACGCTGGATTCGAGAACTTGGTTGGGACCTGTGGCCCAAGTCCAGCTCTTGGGATCCACCCAAGGGGAGAGTCAGATAAAACTCCAGAATCAAATTAAATTGATTGAAAAATACAGAAAATGACTATCTATCATTCCACCCTGTGGTGAAGGAAAAATAAGATGATTTAATTTTGGAATAACTAGGGACTGGGGATCATTTTCAAGCCAGCTTCATGAAGGTTGAGCAAACCTAGAACTGTAGCAGTTTTAGGTCTGCTCATTAATTTATATGTAAGTTTTTACTAGGGAATTTATTACTTTGACCTATTGCTTTATGGTTTTAACATTTTTAGGAATAATATCTGGAAAAAAACATATAAGTGTTATATTATGGGTGAATATTATACACAATGCCTTAGTCAAAAGTTTAAAATAACAACAACAGCTAACATTTACTGAGCACTTACTACATGCAGACACTGTTCTATGTACTTCAAAGGGAGTAATTCATTTATTCCCCCCAACAACCTATGAGGTTGATCCTATAGTTCTTCCCATATTACAGCTTAGGGAACTGAAGCAAAGAGAGATCAAAAGCCCAAAGGTCAAAGCAGCTGGACTCTGAGCCTGGCACCCAGGCCTTTAAGTACTTATTCTTTGTGTTACATCACTCAAGCCTTCATCTTTCAGATCTTTCAACATTAAACTATGGTTCATTTCATTTCTGCTAGCGTGGCATAAAATCCAAAGATGCCCGACTAAGTACTAATAACAAGAAGTTCAAATTAAATAAGGTTTACTGTGTTAAATCTGTAAGTCAGCTAACATTTACCTGCTCTCTATGAAGGGTGAGTAGGTCTGTGCCAGGCACACGAGAAACAAGAATGAGTAAGACGCAACTGTGGTTTCAAGAAATGTGGTCAGCTGGTGGAGCTGCCAGGAGCCTGGAGTTCATAACCCATTGCTGCATTCCTCTTGCTGTTTTACACCTTCCTGCCTCCCACCTCCTCGAGCACTTCTGACTTTAACATTACCCCCAATAATTTAATATTGTTAGCAATGCTGGGAAAACATAAGTTAATAGAAAAAGAGTCTGATTACTACTATACTATCAACTTTAAGGCAAATTATCATCCAGGCAAACACTTATCCTCGTGAGAGGCTCATTGATGCTGGATTTGCATGGAGTACTCCAGTCACAGTAACTTGCAAGAGAGGCATCATTAGCCACTGTTTTTCAGAGAAGGAGACTCAGTGAAGCCCAGGTAAGCTAGGTAACTTTCCCAGGTCACAGTAAATTGCAGAGCCAGGAGTTATCTGACTATAAAATCCAAACTCTTTCCACCAGACTATCAAGCCTCTTCTTTATACAATCTGTGTGTATCCAGTCTCTTTTCCTGAAAATGGTTTGGTTTTGAATTTCTCCTTCTTTCCTGTCTTGGTAAGACTGAACAAATGCCTCTGATATGGTATATGTAACACTGGACTCAACTGACCTGGAAGGAAACTGGAGTATCCTTTGCCAGCCTCCTTGCTGAGGTTGCAGCCAGCCTGAAGCAGCCAAATCCCCTTCCTCTCTCCTCTGAGGCCCACCTGGCTCCCTTAGAGATTTCCAGAGCCAAACACCTTCCCCAAGCAGCAGGCAAAGTCAGCCAAAACCTGAGGCCCTGATAGGAGTATGCATGTCTGTATGTCTGAGGAGGGGGAGCCATGCTCCTGCCCCAGCAGGGGGTTTGGTCCCACACCCTCTCAAGTTTTGAGCTCAGGATGACTGCACAATACAGACTGGCTCCCTAAGCATCCTGTCCTTTCTCGTCACAGAATGTATTTGAGGCTACCAGCTTCCTCCTTGAGGAGGCCGGCCCAGGAAGATGGTGTGGGGTCAACCCACCATACCCACTTCCCCTCACAGGTACAGTAATATAGTCTGGTTTTCCTTTTTTTGGCTGCTCTCTACAAATTTCCATGTCATTTCCTATTTCAACAGTTTTTATCTAGTCCTGGAATGCAGTCAGATATTGTTGTCCTTGTTCAGACTTCCCACTTAAATATGAAAGGTTTGAGTTGTACTCGTCTTTGGCCTGAAATTCTGTCTTTCAGTTACATTCTTAACAGTATTTAGCCTAATAATAAAGATGAAAGCATCAGAGTCTAGCTCGGGACATCCAAAATGAATGTGTGTCTCTATGGAGGAAAAAAGAAAAAGCCACTCATTGAGAAGTGAGGAAAGATCCCTTTATGCCATGCTTTGGAACATGTATGCTAAAGGCTGAATTCTGCTTTTCATCATCACCTGAGTCCCCGCTACAAGACTCTGAGTTTCAGAGGTGTACTGATGTACCATCTCATCTATCTTTGTGAGCTCATGCTTTTATACACACACACACTTGCACTCACAAATTTCTCTGATAGAATACACATGATAATTAGGCTTGATGTAATGATAAGTAAATACATTATCTCAATAAACTCTGATAATGACCTAATTATCCCCAAATTAAAAGTAATCTGCACCTAAACAAGATCAAATAACCTTCCAATGTAATAAACCCATGTACTCAAAATAAGAATCAGGACCAGGGATTTAAATATAAACAGCATCCTACTGTATGGGAGAACACATTTGCAGATGATCTGATAAGGGATTGATATCTAAATATATAAAGAACGCATACAACTCAACACCAAAAACACAAATAATTTGATTTTTAAATGAGCAGAGGTCCTAAACAGACATTTTCCCAATGCATACATACAGATAGCCAACGAAGACTAATCATCAGGAAAATGCAAATCAAAACTACAGTGAGATATCCCCCCACATCAGTCAGAATGGCTACTATCCAAAAGACAAGAAATAACAAGTGTTGATTAGGATGTGGAGAAAAGGGAACACTTGTGCACTATTGGTCATTATGTAAACTGGTACAACCACTCTGGAAAACACTATGGAAATTCCTCAAACAATTATAAATAGAACTCCCATATGACCCAGTAATTCCACTTCTGGGTATTTACCAAAGGAAACAAAATCAATAATTCAAAAAGACATTCACCCCTATGTTTATTGCAGCATTATTTATAATAGCCAAGATACAGAAGCAACCAAAATGTTAATCAATAGATGAATGGATATAGAAGTGGTACATATATACAATGAAATATTACTCAGCCATGAAAAGAAATGAACTCTTGCCATTTGCAACAACATTGATAGACCTAGAAGATATTATGCTAAGTGAAATAAGTCAGACAGAGAAAGACAAATATCATATGATTTCACTAATGTGAAGTCTAAAAAAACAAAACAAACAAAAACAGAAAAAGCTCATAAAAACAGAGAACAAAACTGTGGTCACCATAAAGAACTGGGATGGGGAGAACAGGCAAAATAGATGAAGGGAATAATGAGGTACAAACTTCCAGTTACAAAATAAATAAGCCATGGAGATGAAAAGTTCAGCACAGGAAATATAGTTAATAATATTATAATATCTTTGTATGCTAACAAGGTAACTACACTTATTGTGGTGAGCATTTTGTAATGTATATAATTGTGGAATCACTATGTTGTATACCTGAAACCAATGGAATATTGTATATTAACTATACTTCAATATAAAAACATACACATGTATACACACACACATATATATATATGTGTATGTTTGTGCATCTCAGTGTACTGCCAGTCAAGGTACAAACAGAATTACTTGCTCAAAGTGGAAAGTATAATGGAAAAGTACAAGGGAATTGACCTTTGTTGAGGACCTACTATGCACCTGACACTCTATTTTGTATATTTCAAATAATTAATCTTGCAAAATAAAGTGTTAACTGCATCCAGGTGGCAGATGCCCATAAGGTTTTGTAACACACTAGTAAGCAGAGTACTTTTAGTTCAAACCAGGTCAGTGTAATTCTCAAACCAGTGCCTCAGGATGAACGCGCTCTGGCTAATTGCACAGCTGACTTTTGGCTGAGGTAGAATATTAAGTGGAAGGTGCTCTCTGTCCCTGTATTTCTTCCACACTGATCTCTGGGATTTAGTCATATGAGATAGGCTTTGCCTTGTTATGACTAAATTATGAATTTCTTGAAAGCATGCATCATCTCTTCAACTCCTAGTATATTGTCTGAAAATAAAATGAGCTCCAATAAATATTAGATGGAAGAATGGATGAATGAAGATGTGTTTCTAGAAGTATTAACAAGTCCATCTCACATACTTGTTAAAATCGGTTTACCAGCACCTCCCAGATCTCTCAGATCAGCATCTCTGAACTGAATGTCATACATCTTAAGAAGATGGTAATTCCAAAGTGTAAAAAGTTTTTGATTGATGCTATGGAGCAAATAAGCTAGCAAACAAATTTCCTTTGGAAAATGGGATCCTGGAGTAAGCCTGGGGCCTCCATACCTTTGATGGTTCCTACACAAAAGGGCAGAGAACAGTAAAGGGACTTCTGCAGCAACATCTAACCCCAAGCTGATCAGCAGGTTGGAAATTGGTGAATTACCTTGATCTCTTTTTAAATCTTTTCAATCCTAATTGACAGGTGATTTTTTTTTGATTTATAGTGATTTTTATGACAAGAATACCATATACAATTTAAAAAGTCAATTTGTGCCAATAGGCTTATAAAACAACACTCAGTCTCCTCTACTTGCTATCTTCCATCTCTTCTTCCCTAGAGGTAACAAATTTTATCTTCTTAAAATAATTTAAGAACGTATCTTCATTTTCCTAGCACCACGGGTATTTACTCATATTTCTTGATTCATCATATTTAGACTTTATTACTCCTATTTTAATGAGAATTTTAGCTCCTTTATATACTCCCTTCCCCTCCCCCACACAGCTACATCAGATCACTTTCATTACTAGAAAATGTGAATATTGTTCAGCGCTTAATCAAGTATATAGTTAGACTTACTACATAGTTACACACCTTTTCTTGCACAACTCTTTGTTTTTCCTGGGGTTATCTCTGAAATATGTCCCTTAAATTGCACATGATCAAGTCCATTAGATAACCGATCACTTCCATTTCTTTTTTAACGTCAATATTCCTGCTTAGATTCTCCATCTACCTAGTCCACTCTACACGTCACTCTTTAGACTTTCACTATCAAGGCTGCAGTATTCAAATAATATAATATTTTGGTATGTCTTTTTGCAAATTTTCTCTCCTTCTGATCTATCCTAAATGTTAGTTCTGTTATCTTTTCCTTTCTTGATTAATTCATTTTGGTGGGAAACATCCTCCAATGACTTACTGAGAAAGAGTCAGTCCCTTGGTGCAAAGATGGTAGAGGTTTTGCATGTCTGAAAACATCATTAAACCACCACCATATTTGATATGCAGTTTTTATGAGGTTGGTCACTTCAGAATTTTGAAAGCACCATCTTCCAACAAATGCTGGGAAGTCGATCACTATTCCCATGGCATTCTTAGACCTGATCCATTTCGGGTGTGAATTTTTTATTTTCTATTTTTTGGAAATTTTTGGATGCCTGTTTTTGTGTCAAAAATGTATTGGGGAGAGTAGTCAGTGGGCCATTTCATTCTGAAGATACTTCCCTCTGTTTTGTTCTCCTTTGATCCATTTTGTCTTTCATATTTCTTGGCTTTTTTCATAATTTCTATGAACTTTATCCTCTAATTTTTTAAAAATCTTTTCCCCCACCTATTTTATTTCTGAGTAACATTATCCAAATACGTTTGTGTTTTTTCCATTGAAGCTATTATATTTTTAATTCCCAAGGCTCCATAGCATTCTCAGATATTGTCTTTTTTTAAAAAAACATCCTATTCCACATTGAAGATATCACCTACCTAGTTTTCTCTAAAATAAAGTACATATTTCTTTTCCTTATTTTTTGTGTGTGTGTGTTGGGAGATTTTTAAGAGAAGGAGGAGTTAGCTTTCAAAGTTTTGAAGATATTTCTAACTCTTTCAATTCTATAGGTGCAAAAGGAGTTAAAGAAAAAAAAAGAAGTTACACTTTCACATGACCTGTTTTTCCTCTATGATCACAAAAATTTAAAAATACCCTATGAGGAAATGAAGAATGCTTTTTCTTATTACCATGGAAAGTTGAATTGATTCTAATTGGGTAGGCACAAGGTGTCCCACATCCCAGTTTAACAGACTTTACCATAATTAGAAAATTGGTTCTCAAAGATTATCCATTATTAGTCACCTAAAGAGCTTCATGAAATCCTGGGCTTCATATCAGGTCTATCAAATCATAAATCCTTTAGTGTGAAACTCAGAAATCTGTTTTGTAGGAGTTTCCCAGATGATTGATTACAAGGCCAAGTTGTACATGGATATATTTTTGTGCCTTTAACGTTTCTCAGGTGATGGTGACTAAACCTTTTTATCTTCTTCTCACAATAATATTCCCTCAGGACTAGTTTGTTTGCAATTTGGAACAGAGGGAAAGATTGCAGCTATGTCAAAGGTCTATTGCATCATTTTGTTATTGGATGTGCCCATGAAACTGTACCAGTCTCCTTTGCCTTATATTCTATTTGTCAGAGGCCAAGAATAAAGGTCTTTATTGGTGTGACTACATTTTATTTTTCTTTGTCCAGCTTGAAAAGAGATGTCACTATTTTCCACTTTTTTCCATCTGGTTCCTCCCAGCACAAATGAAGAACATATATTCTATACTCCAGCACAGTGGTTTTCAGGTCTTCACCCCGCCATGACACATACTCTCATATCTTCTTTCCACATGTTGCAACAATAAATGTTATTGCTGTCCTGTTCCCTGTGCTGTATCTTTCCAAAAAATCCAGACTACTATGTGGGGTAGATCAGTGTAAGGAGTGCAACATGACATACAATTTTATCTCCAATACCCCATTTTCTGCTTGTTATAGCCCCTCACCCCACACACAAAGATCCCCAGCTACTTTTACGCAGTTCTTACATCACACTTATCAAGAATGCCTCCGCCTCCTTTTTTTCTTATCACAATCACTTGGAGTCACAGCCTTAAAACACACTCTAAATTCCTATTTGTTAAAAGAGACTAACACTAATATAGCCACAGAGCACCCATTCTATTCCCTCAGCTGTGCAAATGCTGGGAAAATTTAGACATTATACTTATTAGTCTGATTTTGAAGTTCCATTATAAATAAAATGTGACAGCAGATTTCATTGCTAAGGATCAGATCCTTAGTTGCTTAGAACAATACTCTACCAGTGAATGTACTGGAAAAAATATTTTGTTTTGTTTTTTTTTCAGAAGCTTTTATGGAACGAATCTGTCCAGACTTTCTTCTCATAGCAAACAGAGTTAAGTGTACATGTATCCTAACATCAGCCCCTCATCTACTCACCAAGGATGTGGAGTCCAAGCTGTCACCATATGATGCACAACCGAATTACACTTTCCTTTGCCATACATAAAAGGGGGCAAAGGTGGAAAATAGGCTGGGCTTAGAAATAAAAAGGGAGACTGTCATATTGGAAGGAGTTGCAATTAGAATAGGGTTGTCATGAAATGACACTTTCAATGGCCAATTTAGAGTCAATGAAAATAACAGTATTTGTAAAGTCATGGTCTCTCAAAAGGCATTCTAAAGAAATTGCCTAGTCTAAAGAAAGTGTCTATGTTTATTCTTTATGAAGAAAGTATGCATAATTGTTTATTCTCAGAAATGCCAGTCACTCCTCTATACATATGCACAGATATCACTGCACATCGCAACACACAAGCCTAGGGCCAAACAAACAAGAATCATGCAATTCTCTTTGTAGGTCAAATTCCAAGGCTAAGAATCTTCAGGAATGTATTTAAATGTTCTTGCACTTGAGAATACAGGACTTAGGAGCACACAGACATATAAGTCCAGAGATCATAAACAGAAATACCATAGGAGCCTGGAAGAGCAACATAGACTACCTAAAAGTGCCTTCAAGATCAAGGTCCCCACAACTGGAGGATTAACATGGAAGACATCCGAGTACTAAGAGATGAGTCAGCATTTAGGCCATAAGCTTGAGTGGAGGGCTAAAAGATTATTAGTAAGTAAGCACCAGACTCAGCTTGTCATCTTGGTTTTGGCATCTCCAGTACACGCTTCATTACTAAAATCAGTTCAATTGCCTAATTCTTAAAACCCAGTTCAGCACACGGAAGGTGTGAATTCTTGATGATATACAGAATTCGTACCAACCCAGAACCAGAAGTCCCATGGGAATTTGAATGAGAGCTGGTATTGAGCACCTCAACAAAGGTGAATGGATTCAACCACGATTAAACATTTGCATATCCACCCCCCCAATAAAATAATTAATAGCTTATATGTGCATTGCATTTTAGAGCACCGTCCCACTTAATCATCACTTCCATGTAGTCTGGGCAGGGATTGTTAGTTCTATTTTACAGATGGGAAAGTTGAAGGCCACAAAAGCTAAAGGAACTTCCTGAAATCTCAGCTGAGATTCCAACCTTACCTTTTGGACCTTTAAATCGGTGGGGTTTTTTTTTTTTTGCCAATCAATAAAGAAAAATGACCTTGAATCAATTCTTAATTTTTCCATTCTCTCTTCACTAACATCCCCACCCCACATCCCTTCACATGATAATTTAACTATTTAATAATCTAAATATTTAGGGCTAGAGGAAGCCACTCACCTGAACACCAGCACCAGCAACATTGCGCGAGAGTCATTTGCAAAAATAGCCAGTGCTGTGGACTGGCTGAGGCCTCCCTTGTACTGCATGTTAAATTCTATGAGAGGTAACGTCCTGCAAAATGCACAGCATTTCAAAGTTCCCATTATGGGTTCCAAGCCCCACACTCTGACCACATAATACAGAAAGCAAACACAGGGGCTGACCTCCTTTAACACGAAATCCCCACTCTAACCATTTCCAACAGAAGGTGGCCTTTGGGTGTCCTGCCTGAAATAAATGGGGTTGGATCCACACACTGGCCTTTTCTGGCACCCCAGAAACTAGAGCCATTCCTCCCCCAGTGATTCATGAGCAGCCCTGAGAGCATGAATCTTGGAAGCCGTTTCAGAAGGAACCACGAGCCATTTATTCTTAGTCTGAAATTGGAAGCCTTTACGTTTGGGGGAATTTTTAATAGGACTAGCAGAGGAACCAACATTAGGGATTATTTTCTCAGTGTGGGGTTAGATGTGTAATGCATATGTTTGCCCTGAGGACCCTAAACCACATACTATAAAACTTTGCTAAAATGCCTTTCTCCTCAACTCGTAACATTTTCCTGTGCATATTGTTCATGTGTAATAGTCCCAGCCAAAAGTTTGTAAAGCTATGTTCCCCCACAGACCACTATTTTTGTGCTAATTAGTTAGTGAAACCAATATCTCAGATATGAAATTCCAAGCTCCAGTTTACTCAGTTTGGCTGAAAATCTGTTTTTCTAATTGTTGACTACTTTCTGCTACTTTAAGTCTCCCACCTAAGTTCTTGGACAGGGCTAGCTTCTGGGAACTGGGGAGGTCTCCATTGGCAACACGCTTCCACATCCACCAGGGGAGTGGGAGGAAGGGGTTGCAGCTGTCCGAGTCACTGAGGATTTGAGAGGAAGTATGAGGAAGAAAAAGAGATTTGCAGGACAGACTTTGAAAGCAAAAAGACCTGACAAAATTTCAGTGAGGTGTAATCCTCTGAAATTACTGATACATTCTTAAAAGCAACACTGTCTTCTAAAAGTACATGTCGAGGGAATGATGATTTTGACTCTTCTGGAAAAAAATCTGCCTTTGTATTATTGTGTTATTATGCCCTTGATTATTTGGTTTCATTTCTGAACACCAGGAACTAAGTTTTTATTTCTAATTTCACAGGAATTTAGGCAGTATTTACAATTTATATTGCATATCTGACTGTTTACACTTGGGGATACACACACATAAATGCATATATATAAATGTATACCTAAATATACACAGACACATTCATATGGGAGAATATGTAAATCTGTGAAGAAGTGAATCAGTAATTTGTCCACAGGATATAGAGATTTGACACAGCACAAAGAGAGTGGTTTGTGAAAATAAAATGAGCATGTTTTTACCCCACCATCCTGAGGTACTTCAGTAAACCACTTATCACCTACAAATCATATATGTATATATATCTCAGTAAAAAATAGGGTCAATAGTAAAAAAAAACAAGTATGGGAGACATGTATATATATTATACACATATCTACAGATATATGCATATACATATATCTCCCATGTTTATTTTATATATATTGCTACAGTAGTGATTTATATATTATATATATACACACAAATATATATGTGTGTGTATATATACTTATACGTATTCTCCTATATTTCTCTTCTGATTACAACGATTTTTATAAGGGTAAAGTGAACAGGGAAGGTGACTACAGACACTGGACAGTGTGTTTTCTATATGCTGTCTCATTGTAACTTTATAACAATGAAAGAAGAACCATTATCCCTAGGTGACAGATGAGAATGTTGAACCTCAGAAGTTCTGTATTGTGACAAAGTTCAATTTCCTAGTAAGTGGTGGAAATAGGACTTGAACTCATCTCTTTCTGGAAGAAAACCGAGGCTCTCTTCCAAAACACATTCCTTGAAAAACCATCACACAACACATTTATGTGTGCAATTATTTCTTAAAATTAAGATTCTACTTTTAATTCTTATTATGAATGTTGATTTCTAACTCCCAAAGACCAGTCCCTGAGTATATACAAAAGAATCATTTCCATAAAGGGTTTTTACACTGGTCAAATGGGGGATGCCATTCCTTAGCAGGAGCAGGTATAAGTCATGGCCTTAAAATTAAACAAGAGGATTTCTAGGGAAGTGAGGCACAATAATGAAAGGGAAGGCAGCATAGCAATGACACAATCTAAACTGTAACAGTCAGAAACAAAAGCTCTGGAATTGTTGGCTGAAGGGCATTTTTCCTCCAGCATCTGTCTCATTGGTCAGTGTTTGGTGCCCTCCCTGGCTCACATTAACTTGCCACTTGCCAGGCAGGGCCTCTGGCTCCAGAGAAGCCCTAAGTTCACTGTACAACTCTACAACAACCAGTTCCCCAATAATTTGATAATTGAGTCCATTAGTGATAATAACTAGCAATGAGCTAAAGGTAAACTTCTCTTCTCCCTCACTCCCAGATGATTTCTTTAGATTTCAATAAAACTTTGAAAGCTTTAGTGGAGAAAAATAACTCAAGTGGTAACCGTGTCAGGCATCATGATTAAAAATTACCTCATTATTTACATTTTAAGTATTTCCCAAATTTTAATTATCCCTGCACCACCATTATGATTTTGCCATATTCTATTACAGGCGTAGTATTTTTGTCCTACCCTATTTTTTACTGATATATATTTGCCAGAGTTTTTTTTTTTAAGGTGATACCTAAGTGATTTATTAAATTGCCTTAGCTTGGCAGGAAAAAATCATGCTACAGTTTTATCTCTCACAAATCACCGCCCTCTGTGTTATGTCACAACTCCTGATCCTGTGGACAAGATTACTGAATCACATCTTGGGCAGATTTCAAAAATCTCTCAGGCACTTTCAGTTATTAAATTTGTACTTTTCCATTTTCAGTTAGTAGTTATTATCCAGTTTAAACTTTCTTTTTCTATCCCATGGAAACATGTTGATTTACCCACGGCAGCCAAAGTCAGTGGTTTTGGGAAGATAAAGGAGGGAAGACAATGTCGATTCTTAGACTCTTCTCACTCAGCCTTGACCTTGTTAGCTTAGGGGTGAGGCTGGGGCTTGTGACCTGCTCTAGGATACATCCATAACTCCACTTTAGGCCTAGTTCTGCAAGTGCCCTCTCAGGGTTGGCTGCCTCTGTTCTCTGGCTTTTTGTGACTCTCTGTGTACAAAGGGCCACAAAGCTCCAGCACATTCTCTACCAAGTTCACTTGGCTTTGGCCCCCGTCGAAACATCACACAGCATCCCCCCCTCCTTTTTCTGAACACTACTGGTTTTCAGTATATTCACTATGTTGTACAACCATCACCATTCCATATGTTTGTTTTAAAGGAAAGACTTATACATTTTTTAAAAAGTATTACTTGTCATAATTAGAAGGTAATAGAATTACAATGAAAACAAAACCATGTTATTTAGTTTTTGCTAAACAGTGCTGCCCATTGAAGGTTTTGTGTTTGAGGTCTGCTCCATTTGCTATAGAGAAGTCATCGAGGGTTATGTGATGTTGAGCACATACCAGTAGCAAACTGAGATTTTCCCCTTTTTCATGAATCATCAAAAGGATTGAAAGTGTTTTTTCAAACATACAATTCAATAATATTATTTAACATCAAGTCCTTTTAAAACCAATGATGATGCATATTACACTTTTGGAGACATTGTGTTAGGTGTTTCCTAACACAAGCCTGGTCTTCCTTTTGCCAGGATCCCTGCACCTTCTTAATAGTCTTCAGCTCTCTCCTTGCTTGATTCTTCATAGTTACTTCATTCCGGCGACAGCACATGCCAGTGGACAGCCAGAACCAAGGCCCGTGATGTATGGTCCCAGCTGAGTTATCCCAGCATCTCCACCCATTCCAGCCACCCCAGCAGAGGCTTCAATCATCATGGAGCAGTGACGAGATGACCCACTATGCTATTCCTGAATTTACTGTCCCACAAAATTCTAAGTACAATAAAATAGTTGCTAATTTCTGGCACTTGATTTTTAAAGTGATTTGTTATTCAAAACTAGATGAGAGAAAAATTCATAGATGACCATTTGCCCTGGTTTGCCCAAATGGTCAGCCCTAGCACACACCTGTTGTCCCAACATCATTATGAATAGTGCTGAGTTCACCCTGTCAAGTGTCCCTGTTTGGATGATAGTTACATGTGCACCCTCCTAATATCCTTAGTATGTTCTGTTATTGAACTACAGTCCTGCCAAATTATCATCTTATAATGTCTTAAACTCTACATACTGGGAGGATGAGACAAGGAGAAAAGTGTTGCCTGTGCCTAGTATGCATGTTGCACTCAAGAAGCATTCAGAATTCTTTAGGAATGCATGCAAGAGGAGAGAGATTGAGAGGCAGATTTAAAGAAAAATTCTCAAATGGTGGCACTGAAAAGGCAACCTATCAGAATCCTGTTTACATTCTGAGAGCTGGTAATAAGAAACAAGCATGAGGACAAAAAGACAGCTATGTTTTTATGTTTTCAGACTAAGGGACAAATAAAGTGTTCAATATGATTAACAATGTTGCTCACATTTAGTAATTGCTATTACTTCTTCAATGCATCTATATAGCAAACACAACAACATAATTTCATTTACCCTCACAACAACTGTGTGGTGTGGGTACCCTGATCATCCCCATTTCACAGAGGAGGAAACTGAGGCTTAGAGAGATTAAGTAATCTGCACAAACACCCAATATGCAGATAAGTAGAAGAGGCAGCATGCATACCTAAGCAATCTGATTCCTGAACCTGCTATCTCAGCCTTTAGCATGTAATGTCTTCCTATTAAAATATAACATAGAAAAATGAATTTGCAAACACCTAGAGGATCACAGGACACTAGATATTTTGTGAAGCAAATGAATCCATTTTCTCTGATCTGTTTCCTTCAGACAAATCTGTTTCCCTTTCGTTATGTTCTGACAAGACTTGCAGACATAGCAAAATCAAAGATTGGGTAGATTCTATACTGATTACAGCTGCATATTACACAGCTTAGAATGTATATTATTCAGGGCCACATCAGTATCATGTAGAGTTCTTCAGGGACTGGTTCTCAGCCTGATACTTTTCCACTTAAGAAAATAACTTAAATGCAGAAAATTCTCCTCAGATTTCCTGTGATACAAGTGATACAGGAACCCTATTTGAGACTCTAAATGACTAGAAGAATGTACATAAGGCAAAGGCTCAGGAGCTGAATTTTTGAAATAAATATATTTGCACATATACGAATTATCTTATTCAAGTAAACCCACCTCAGAGAAAAGGAATATGGTTACAATTGCTAGGAAAATCTTTACTAGGAATTCACAGGAAGAAATAAAGCCTTGGTGTCTTTTCTCATTAAGGAGAAGGGGTTCACCTTGAATTCAAATCAGGACATTACTCTTCCCGACAAAAGGAACAAAGTATACATCTCCTTTCATTGCTAAAACACGGTGCAGGATTCATCTTTGGCCAGAACAAAAAAGGAGAACACAGAGCATTTGCATTAGAGGGAGACAAATAACTTTAGGCTGTGCAGAGAGAAAAATAATCCAGACATTTTACATAGTGATTTAATTGAATAATAATAGCCAATATCAATGTAGAAAGACTTCTCTGGCCACACCCTATTCTAAGTGCTTGAAATGCACTAACCCATTTTATCCTCTTATATCCAACACTACATATAAGGATGCTTTCTATCTTCATTTTGCAGAAAACTTTTATAAGTTGCCCCAAATCACAGAGCCAAGATTTGGACCTAGACAGGCTGTGCTCAAAACCACACGTTATGCTGCTTGTTAGGGGGAAAAAAAGTGTCTATTTTAAGTGAAATTTGAACAAAATATGAAAGCTCAATGGACAAAAGCAGAGACCATAAACCAGGTAAAGCACTTAGAATGGCAGCAGACCCTGAATGAAGAAGAAAGATCTAGATAAGAAAGAACAAAGCTATCCTTTTACCTTGTATATGAGTTTTCAAAAAAATTCCTAGCTCAGGGGTGGTAAGGGGGAAGGGGATGAGGAGAGAAAGAAAGAGAGAACCTGGTGGAGGCGGCAGGGTAGGATGACATTAAAATAAATATCAGGACCTCACAATATAGAATTTACAATGCACTGTGTAGAATTATATTTCATAAGCCATATTTTGTGGCATCCATAATTCTGTTACTCTCAATAAATCCCTTTGTTTTCTGAGTAAAATGCTGAATCATGATCCCATTAATTCAGGAGACAGATATTTAGACTGAGCAGACCCACACAGCAACTGACAGTCAAAACTGGAGAGCTTGCACGTTCTGCACCCACTGGGAATGTGGCCTTAACAGGGAGTATTTCTCTCTGGTTGTCCGTATTTTAGAAAGTGACTCAGATCTCCAATTTGTAGTAGCTGATGCTTCATATAAGCCAACAACCAAGCCTGGAAGGTGGGGAGGAGGATAACCATGGTATTCGTTGTAGAGATAGATATGATAATTAAGTTGTAAAGAACTCAAGAGGTGCCAGGAGAGAACTACTAAGATCATAAACAATGATGAAACTGAGCCTAAAAAGAAGCAAAATGAAACAGGTTTTCTAAACAGAATAGCAGGCTACAGAGAAACCGTCTTCATATGTGAGAGTCAACGTTACACATTCACTGGTGACATTCAACTTCAGGCTGAATTCCGGACTCCAGGTTTTGTAAAGCACTGAAATGCGTTCCAAAACAGGTCACAGAATCTCCAAGTCAGTGACTTTTTATTTTGAATCTTTTGAAGTAAAAACTACTCTGGCCTGGAGCGGTTTTAACGCAGTCATTCTTGAGACTGGGACTGGATCAGTGGGCGGTTCAGGGCCCCGTGAACGCTGACCGTGACCATCTCGGCCAGCGCACAGTGAGGGTGGGCCGGCCCTCTGACCCTAGGTGCCGCTCTCCAGCACCCCGGGCCGTTATCGGAACCGCCACAGTGCCAAGAGCAGACTTTTTTCTTTTCCTGTTTCTGTCAGTGGCATGGAGTCCTACATTCCACAAATGTAAACTAGGTTTAATTAGGACTTTTATTTCGAAAAGAAAAAGTTGGTTCTTAAGGGGAAAGATTTCTGAGGACCTCCTTCAATGCTGTACAGCGAAAACACAGAACATGCCATATGAACCCCGCTTGGGAAATTTAAATAAGAAGCTTTAGAAACATAACGTGATTTGGCAAGAGCACGATTTGAATGTGGTTGTGAGGTC
>JAVSCE010021342.1:0-27735 GCA_032199065.1 Smutsia gigantea
GACTCACAGAACCCAAGAACAGACTAATAGTTACCAAAGGGAAAGGGACTGGGGAGGATGGGTGGGAAGGGAGGGATAAGAGGGAAAAAGGGGCATTACGATTAGCAGGTGTAATGTTGGGGGGGCACGGGGAGGGCTGTACAACTCAGAGAAGACAAGTAGTGACTCTATAGCATCTCACTACGCTGATGGACAGTGACTGTAATGGGGTTGGTAAGGGGGACCTGATGAAGTGGGGAGTTTAGTAACCATAATGTTGCACATGTAACTGTAGATTAATGATACCAAAAGAAAAAAAAAGATTGCTAAAACTTGGGCCCTGGAGCCACTCACATCTGAGTTCGAGTCCAAGCTCTACTAGCTGCTAGCTGTGTGACCCTCAGCAAATTACTCAGCCTTACTGGACCTCAATTTCTTCAGTGTAAGAGGGAGATGGTAATAGTACCTGCCCTATAGGCCACCTGTGAGGATCTGGTGGGACAATGCTTACACAGCACCTGCCCATAGAGGACCCACAGTGAGTACCAGATAAATGGCAGCCATCGGCATCACAATCCTCTTCCTTTTCATTTTTTCTTCTTATTTTCCTCTTCTTCTTCTTCACTTTTTTAAATTATCATTAATTAAAACACATCCCCAGGGGATGCCTTGCACACAGCACAATATGTATTTCACGAGCTAATTATTTAATTATGTAGCAGTTGTGTGTGTGTGCACATGTACATTTCCTTTCATTTTAGACCAGATCCAGAAAAAAAAACTTAACATGGCTTCCTGAATAGTAGTAAAACATGAACGCAAAAGGAAATGTTCACATTTAATGCCAGCTAGAAGCTAGTTTACCCAAGGGCTGTATCCACGAACATGGCTCCAAATTATCATAACCACTGTCTACACTCAGCCACGGAGACCTAGTGGAAATTCAGTGACATTCAAGAGCCCCAGACAAGCTCCCCACCACCAGCCCTTCTCACATCCTTCAAGTGTGTGAAAATACATCTGCGAGATTCTCCAACAGCTCCAAGAAGGTTCTTATGAAAGGCTCACAAAGCTAGGAGGTTATGAAGCTGTGATTCAAAGCCAAGCCGCATGACTCTAAAGCCTATGCTCTCTTGGCTACATCACACTGCTGCCTTATTAGAATCATTAATGTTTTTTTTTTCAGGAATCAAAAAAGAAAAGTATACTTGCCTTTTGTGCATTTTGCAATGGTGGCTGGTAGCATCCAAGTAGAAAAACACTACTATAAAATATAAGCACTCAATAGCAGATGTTATTTCAAATTAGGTTGGGGGTTGACTACACCTGGCTTATTATTTGAAAGACATGGTTAAATTTTAATCAATCAGCTCTTTACTCTTGAGTAAGAGTCCATTCCCAATTTCTTACACCTGGTGAAAAGCGCTTTTATGTGTCACAGAAGTGGCAACACGATAAAGTAGAAAGAGCTCTGGAGTGGGAGTCGGATGGCAGTGCCCCTAGCTGTTTGCCGCCGCTCTGAATCTCCATTTCCTCTTCCTGGGAAATGAGGGGACTGAGCCAGGGATGACTGAGGGCCCTTCCGGCTCTAATATTCTTGGATTTGCTGATGTCTCTAGGCAAAACAAAGCTGACTTCAGATTCTCCTAACACCTACTTAATTTAAATAATTAATGCTTTACAACCTTAGATGGCAAGTCATCAGGTGACTTAATCATGAACTCCTTAGAGAAGAGCAGAGAGCTCAGGTCTCCATCCAAGACCTCAGGGCCCAGATAACTGGAAGTGAGCTTACCAAAGGAAACGAGAGAAAATTCATGGGCACAGAAAGAAAGCCCTGTGTGTCAAATGACTTGCCTTGGAGAGTCTGAGCTGTTTACCTTGAAGTAAACTCCATTAAGCAAATGGGTCTGCTTTAGAAAACACAATTATCTAAAATCTCAATGTACAGTGCTATTTTATTAACACTGCAGGGCAGTGTAGAAAAAAACTTGCATGTACAAAATAGATATATTGGACCCAACTTTTCACACTACCGAAGAACATGACATGAATGGGTTCAAACCCTGGTGGTGAGGATTAAATGCTAGGTATGTAAGTCTGAGCTGATTCTGTTCAACAACTGGACAGCTATTGGGTACTTCCTAAATGCCAGGTCCTGGGTCAGGGGATAGGGCTATCAAAATCAATACAATGATTTCAAGTTTCATCATGTTGTCCAGGTTCATCCATGTTGCAGTACACATCAGTACCGTATGATTTTTTATGGCCAACTCATAGTCCATTGCATGGCTAGACCATATTTAGTTATCCCTTCATCCATTGGTAGACGTTTGGGTTGTCTATACCTTTTGGCCATTAGGAACTAACCGGCTTCTTAAATGTATTTTGTACAGCATGCTCAGATGAACTGTCCTATGGTGCCCCCTCACCATATCACCCCTCTGACCAAAAGCCATTGCTGATGTCCCATTGCCTGTAGAACATGGTTTAAAACTCCTGAGTTTGAGTTTACTGTGGGAGAGGCACTTAGGCTAGGAGGAGCGGCAAGGGAGCCTTTCCACATTGCTGGAGCCTTCTGCCAGCTCTCCTCTGCCTTTGCGTCCTCCAAGGCTGTCCCGTCTGGCCTGCCCATGTGGCCCTCAGCATGTGCTGACACAATAAAAATCCATAACAATTATGCCTATGATGCTTCCTCAATCTTATGTAAAGCATGATCTATGTCATCTACTTATTTCTTGTCTGTCTCACCTTGGTAGAATGCCCTACATGAAGACAGGGATCTTTCTTTTGTTCTTAATATATATCAGCAGTACCTAGAACAGTGCCTTACCTATAGTAAGTGCTCCTTAGATAGCTCTGGAAGAAAAAAAGGTAAGGAGGGAGGGGGGATCTTTAGAAAAGACCTTAAGGATGGAAGCCCCACTGTAAAACTGGAGGAGCTGGAGAAGCAGATCACTAGAAGGAGCCTGTGTCCTGAGGACACTGGAAGGCTCACCTCTAGATTTCTTTCATGGTCCAGAAACATATTTAAGCTACTATTTTGAGAATGTTCTGTTGTCTGGAGTTGAATGACTTTGTAAGTTCTCAGCTCAATTACTTGTTTTTCTCACAGCATTTCTTATTAACTTGTTTATTTCTTTACAGTGTTGTTGCTTGTCTGTCTTCCCAACTACAATGCTGACTCTAGGACTGCAGAGACTATGTCGGCTCAGTTTCCCTCTCCCTGCATATGCCTGGCACATGATATGAACTTAACAAATATTTTTCAAATAAATTATTCAAGTTACTTAAATATTGTATGACATAGAGTGGGTACACCAGGTCACTCCCATTTTTAAAACTCACGAGGTGCCCTTTGACTCAATGAGTAAATGCACAGATCTCCAGGATCACTTCTGTTAATACAATTCAACAAAAGTTTACTGAGCACCTACTAGGTGCCAGGCCCTATGCAGGGGACTAAAGAGAAGTGTTCTCAAATGTTCATTTCATAGCACTTCATACAAAAACTCTCTATTTCAACAGCAAATAACAAATGCAGCCAGACTCTGATTGTGGGCTACTCTGAAATCTTAACAAGGATGAGTGATGAGTGATCATAGCTAATTCTCATTAAAAATGTACAAGTTCCAGAATATTGGGATGCTTACATTATGGCATTAAGATTAATATCCTTAATTTGTTTTGCTCATGTCTAACATATTCTTTTTGCATTCGTATTTTTCCTCCTAGATCAAGAAAATACAGAAACAAATATTTCTCATTTATCCCAAAAGACCAGCTTGTTTTGGGTAATTAATATACGACAGACTATAATAATTCTATTGTGGATTTGTCTAGTCTCATAAATGAAGTTCTGCCATGAATATTGTTTTGGCATTTTCTTGAATATTAATACTAAAATGGCAAAAGCCCCTTCTCGTTGCAAACCTAAAAGCTGACTTTAATGGTCTTTCAGTGGAAGCAACCTGAAGTCATACTGAGAGTTGTTCTGCAGGCTGGATCCTGTTGCTTCCAGCTGGCAAAGAAAGGATAAAGGGGAGCAGCAAAAAGTTCCCTTTTGCACTGTGTCTAGTTAACCAAGAAGCGAGAAGAGCACACTAGGGGGAATGTTATCGAGGACAGGAAAGGCCAAATTGAAGAGCATACAGCAGGAGAGAGAACGGTACAGACTGACCACGCTCCACCTCCACCATGGCAACCACCTGATTACCGATGGCTACAATCCCCTGGGCACTGCTAATGAGAAAGCAAAATAGACCTTTTGCTTCCCGAGATGAGATACGCTACCAGATTGGACATTAAAAATATGAGCCACAGTATTAGATGGGGAACAGCCCAGCCGTAAGTACTACTAAAGGGAAACACGTAACAATAACAACACCTACATTAACTGAGAAATTGACATGTGCCTGACACTGTGTTAAGGACCACATAGGACTAACCATTCAGAACATTTTTTAAATAACTGAAAAATTTCAAAACAGGCACCAGAGACGACTTAGCTCAGTGCTTCTCAACCGGGGATGCTTTTTTGCCCCCTGGGGACATTTGGCAGTGTGTGAAGATATTTTGGGTTGTACAGCTGGAGCCGGGGGGAGATGCTACTGGCATCTAGTGGGCAGAGGCCAGGGATGCTGCTGAACAACCTCTAATGCACAGGACAGTATCACTCAGCTAAGAATTATCCAGTCCAAAATGTCAATGGTTGAGAAATCCAGATTAAGCTCTACCCCTTACGGTATAGAGAAGATCAAGGCCCAGATGGAGTGTGTCTTCTTCAAAGTCACTCTTACCTATCTATCACCTAGTTCTGTCTTTCTAGCTATCTATCTATTGGCCATAGTCTAAAATTTCATTTGAATAAAGCGTCCTGCTACTTAGAAAAGTAGGAAAAGCACTTCCCAACTCCCAGGTATTTTCAGAGAAACTGAAGCAAGGGTTTCTTCCCTTTGGCAAGAAGCCCATCACTATCCAGAAAGGCATGCAACCCTCTGAGTTAAGTCCTCTTGCTATCATTTCTTAGATGAGAAGCACAGCCATAAGAGGGGAGACAGCCACCCTGCCCCTCCCCCTCCACATACACTATATCCCATGATGCTCAAGGTAACACCTCTCTGCCTTCCCACAATCACTGTCCACTCCTTGCTCAAAGAGGCACCCCCTCTCCTGCTTCCTCACACATCCCAACCTCTTCATGCCATCTCTTTGGTACAAGGCACTAAGTTGAGCCTGGGAGTGGGGAATCAAAGAAATCCAGAGAAAATCAAGGCACAGTCCAGATCTCCCAGGAGCTCCCCAGGGTTTTCCACCAGGTAAGCTGAGAAAAGAGTCTCTATAGGCTACAGTGCTGGGGAGGCCAGGAGTACATACGGCAGCTGGGAGAATCAGGAAGGCTTCCTGAGGGAGGTAGTGGGCATCCTGCATGGCCAGATGCAAGCAGCAGATTGTCCCTTTACAGAAGTGTATATACTAGGAAACAGGGAGAATTCCCAAAGGAGGAGACAGATGGAAAAGGAGCCTTGGACCCACTCTAGTTTTAGAGCTTTTGACATGTAGGCAAAATGAAAGAATCTTCCTGAAACCCCCTGTAGATCCCCTACTCAATGATTTATAGTCTCTATTGTCAGCAAAATAAAAACCAAGTTGGCATCCAAGGCCCTTCATCTCTACTTTAAACCATGTCTCCCACTACAGGAGACTGCCACGGGGTCCCAACTGCCGTGCTCATCACCACAGGACTCCACAGGGAGCTCCCCACCTCCGGCCCTTGGCCATATCTCCACCTCTCCCTCTCAGAGCACCAGTCCTTGCCTCCCTTTCACACTGGCAGTTTGTGCTCTGCCTGGTAATAATAAGGGTTACTCCTTGCATTCACTGTAACGATGAGCATGAGTAGTAATTAGTAAACAACATCTTCATCTACTGAGCACAAACAGCATGCCAGGCATTGTACAAGTACTACTTCTCTTAATCCTCCTGGGGATGCACTGTGATCACCCCCACTTTACAGTCAGAGAAACTGAGGCACACAGAGGTGATGTAAGTTGTCCAAGGTCACTCAGCTAACAAGTGGCTGAGCAGGGGTTCAAACCTAGTTCCGGTAGACCCCACGGCTGAGCTGCTCTTCACCAACATGTGCAGCATCCCCAGGGCCTATCTGCTCTGTGATGCCTTCCTTGAGTCCCCAGCTCTCCGAGCATTCTTGTTCCTGTGAACTCTGAAGCACATGGGGTCTGCAGCTCTTGTAGTCCATGCTGCCTTTGGCTCTTGAGAGAAATTAGCAATAGTAATAATAGCAGACATTTAAATACTCCTTCTATTTGGCAGGAACCCTTTTAATTTTAGCTTGACATTGGCTAGCTCATTAAATCCTACCAACTACCTTAGTATCATGGTCACCCCCAATCTACAGATGAGGCAAGTGAAGCACAAGAGGTTAAGACACTTGCCAGAGGCCCCACAACTAATAAGGGGTCAAGCTACGATTTGAATTTAGGCAGTCTGGTTTCCGCGTCCTCTTCCTAATTGCTGAATTATACTACCAGCTCATTTAATCTGCACAGCAGCCCTGTGAGGCAGGTAGCATCATCCCCAATTATATAGATAAGGAAGCTGAGGTTCAGAGATGTTAAGTAAGTTTCCTGCGGCCAAACAGCCAATAAGAGGATCTGGGACTGGAATCCAAGCAGTGTGGCTCTGGAGCCCATGCTCCTAACTACCACACTGTAGTGCCTACTGAACAAGGAGCTTGCCTGGGTCTCCACAGCTAACACCATTTATTGAACCATCAACCAAAACCAGCAGCTTCTAGCCAAAGAGAAAGCATCTGTTTTCAAGCTACATTGCTTCACGTCCCAGGGAGGGCTCCAAGGAGGTGTGCTTGGGCCCTGAGCTCAGTTCCTCTGGGACATGCCCCAGAGGCAGCCACAGAGCCCTCCCTGGCCCCATGCGTGGGCTGTGAGCCAGCCATGCAGCCTAAGCCCCTGCCTCCCAAACCCCAGAGTGAAAGCAGACCCACACTGACAGCCAGGTTCACTCCCGAAATACAGGTGACTAATGAAGGCAGAGGAGGCAGAGAAAAATGACAAGCGTATTACTCATTTTTAAACCACAAACGTACAATTATAACCTTACTCACTAATAATTTCAGGTGGCACTCTCCTGACAAGTAAGGATGACACTCTGCATGCAATAGTGCCATTTTATAGTAGCGAGTGGTATGGAAGAAGCATATAATCATTTATTGTTTTTATTTCCCCTAAGGGCTTCCAACACTACAATTCTGACATCACTGTAATTTATTACATTTCCTTCTATTCCTCATCCATACAGCCTGTCAAAGAATGAGTTACCAATTTTTATCCTCCATGAAAAGATTGGACAGGATTTTAAATGTTTAGTGTGCTTTCTTGAGACCAACATTTCTGCACTGTTTGATTGTAAAGCAACTGTATGAGGTAAAACAAGGAGCATATGTCTATATTTTGGGAGATATAGATTCCAGAAGTGGCTCTATCACTACCTGTGTGACCATGAGCAAGAGTGTTACCACTCTGGGCCTGTCTAATGGTACTCAGGATTCACCGTAATCAAGTGTGGTAAGCAATGCAGACACAGAAGTGATCGTCAAAAAGGAAGAAGTTTATTCGGCTCCAGGAGGCAGCCACACATGCAGGGCCACATGGGGAAGCACTGGGGCCAGTCAGGAGGCAGAGGGAGTGAAAGGAAAATGTGAGCAAGAGCCTTTAATGGGTTTCTATGGGAAGAAACAGGTGACATAAGGTAAGCAGGTTTAGGATAGGCTAAGCTGTAATCATTTCAGCAGGTTCAAGAGCATGAAGGCTGCCTTTAGTTGCCTGGTACCTGGCCCCTGGTAATGAGGGTAGGTGGATAGTTGCCCAGAGTGTGAGAGCCCCCTAAAGGAGGGGCTTGGGGGTGGGGGCTCTGGATTGATTGGTTTGCATAAGAAAAGCACACTCCAAGACAATTTGTTTATTCTCTCTAGGAAGTGGCTAACCCTGTGAGGGGCAGCCCCTCCAGGGTCACAAGGCTTCAAGATGGCAAAGCATCAGAATACAGAAAATAAAAGCCACGGTCAATACAAGGCCTCAGTCCCCTTAACACAGGACAGCAAGAGTTGGGTGGTTGTTACCATATCTGTAAGTACAAGCTTTTCCATGACCTTCCAAAGCCACATAGAAGTAGAGCTGCTGGGCAGAAATGACAGGAAGGCAGATTTTGATTCAAGAACCTGCTCCAATCCTGTTTTCATCCCTACCACTCCACCAACACAAGTGTCCTCAGCACCAATGATCTCCATTTAGCCAAATCCAACAGGCAATTCTCAGTGACCCTTGAGACACTTCCTGCACGTGCTTCTATGACCAGGACTCTCTTGATTCCTATTCTTCCTTTTTGGCTACTCCTTCTCAGGCTCTTCTAAAGAATCGTTATCTAAGTAACTGGCTTCTCAAAATTAACATGTTCAAAACTGAATTCTTGATCACTCCCATCCAAACCTTTCTTCCCCAGGCTTCCTCATGTCAGTAAAGGGAACTGCCTTTCACTTAGTCCCTCAGACCAAGATCGTGGACTCCTCTCTTTGTCTTACATGCATGTCCAACCCACCAGCAAATTTTGTCAGCTCTCTCTACAAAAATATATTCCTAGAGCAGGGTTTCTCAACCTTTATGCTATTGGTATTTTGAGCCAGATCATTCTTGTTTGTGAGGGGCTACTCTGTTCACTGTAGCATACTTAACATCTGTGGCCTTTACCCACTAGATGCCAATACCCCCGAAGTTGTGGCAATCAAACATGTCTCCAAGACATTGGTCAAAGATTCCCTGGGGGGAAAAATTGCCCTAGAGGAGAACCACTGTCCTAAACGAACAGCTTCTCACCACCTCTACCTAAACCGAAGCCACCATCAGCTTTCACCTGGAAAAGAGCAACAGTCCTGCACCCACCCATCTTCCTAAAGTTCACCCTTAAAAGAGCAGCCACTGAGCCTTTCAAAAACAAGTCAAATCATGTCACTTCCCAGATCAAAACCCTCTTATGGCTCCTTGCCTTGCTTTGAAATCCTGGTGTTTTGGGCATGGATTACAAGGCCCTACACAATGTGGCCCCTGCCCACCTCTCAAACCTTATCTCCTGCACTCTCCTCCTCACTCCCCACACTGTGGCCCCTTACTGATCCTCAAGAACCACAAGCAGATCTTGAGCACAGACCCTTTGCAGCTACTCTTCTCTGTGGGCAGGCACCTCCTCAGATGTGCAGATAGCTCACTCATTATATGCAGGTCTCAGCTTAAATGTAACCTCCTTGAGGAGGCACTTGCTAGCTAAAACAGCACCTGAGTCATCCCCTTTTTTTCCTGTCAAGGCATTTATCACCCCCTGATATTAGATCCTTGTTTTTTGCCTGTCTTCACTATTAGAATGTCAGCTCAACAAGGGCAGGAACTTATCTTGTGTACCACTGCATCTCCAGCACTGAGAACATTACGCAGCACAAAGTGGGTATGGAATAAAGATGTGCTGAATGCATATGATCTAAGGCCTAATATTAAGGCCCAATATTATGTGTTGCTTTGACAAGTGGTAAACTGGTAGGGTCTCAAATGACCTCGAAAGTTCCCCTCCTGACTCTGCTCCTGCAGTGAAGGTTCCCCTGGCCAAACAACCCTCCTTATCAAGAGGACCAGGCCCAGTTCTCATTTATACATGAGTAGTGAGTATCAGTTCCCTGCCAGCCCATGAAATTATTCAACCAAGCCAATTACATGCTCCCAGAGAACCAGGGCACCCCACCATCTTCGTACTACAAAGCCTGTGTCCCACAGCCCTGGCTGCTCACTCTGTTCACAAGTACAACTCTTATGTGGCCCTGACCGGAGTGTGGTGTCCTGCTGCTCTGGGATGTGAGTGTATGTGACTAATCAACTGCCAATTTCATCTGTCCAGGGGCAGATGTGTGTCAGGCCATCCCCAAAATCCTAGAACACCAATCTCTCCCTCACCAACAGCGTGAACAGGAGGCAATGAGAACAATGTATGAACAAAAACAGAAATCTTTTCATGGTCAAAGCCCATCAGATGGGAATTTAGCTCCTACTTCCCTCTATGTCTTTTCTCCCCCAGGATAAACCTCACTCAGCCCCTCCAGTACCCTCCCAGGCCTTGGCTCCACTCTCCATCCTCGTACACTACTCCAGTGTCCAGATCATACACACCTTGCAGGGCAGGGCCTACAACTAAGCACAGGCATTTCCTTCCACAAGTGGGCTGACCACTGAAATGAAGACATCACAACTCAGAAGTCACACAAAATTTTGGGGGTCTGGTCAGAGCTCTGCACCTCCTGCTCTGAGTCAACCTGGCCAGTTCCCCCTCATCAGCTGGAGTCTCAGTTTCCTCATCTAGAAAATGGGAAAACAGCAAGACCTTCACAAGATTTTTATGAGACTCAGCTGAAAGCGTGTTTGTATGGCGCCTGGTCCAGAGTTGGTGCTCATTAAGCGTTTGCTATTATTACCACAGTCAAGTCAGAAAAAGCAAATGGTACATAGGAATGCACAGGGGCTGAAGGTGGAGGGCAGGCTGAGAGTGGGCTGGTGATGAGCACAGCCAGCCTGGGCTTCCAAATGGAGGTCTTACATATTCCCTGTGGGGAGAGGGTGCTACTGCTAAGTCCCAGCCCAGCTGTATGGACAGTGAACCCATTCTCAGGCTGTAAGACAAGAGTCCTATGACCAAAGCCACATAATATACGTTTTATACTTCTGTCCATGAGATGGGAACAGGGGGAATATTTTACCTTTTTTCCCCCAAAATTATGAAGCCAAAATGGTCATGACATGGGACAAGAATCCAACCAACTGAAATCCATCATGGAAGTGAGGAGAAGAAGTCACAGAAATAGAAATTGCTACACATCTGACTTTAGGGGTATTTTTAAGTCTCCTTAGAAACAGCCTCCTTATGGGAATATTCATATTTAGGACTGATTATTTCATAAATGTCTTCAATTTGATTCAGAACAAAAAAACCTGTTGTCACTAACACCAGTAAATATTTTTTGGCAAGAAAGTCATGTTCAGTTCTTTTTTCAGCTTGCAAAATTATGGATTTTTGTAGTATTCCACCTGCCATTCATTTAAAAAATAATTAGTTAAGAACGAAAACTATTTTTTCCCTTTGGGGAAACTCTAGTATAATCTGGAAGAGTTCCTATGTAAATGATGCAGTTGCATAAAGTTGAATGTCTCAGTTTTAATAAGCAGTAAGTTGCACTAATTAAAACAAATGGAAAGAAGAAAAGATTTTGATTCCAGTTCTATTACAAACAGCACTTCAAATGACCCATGGCCCTTAAGTGAATCCTTAGCAAACCAAGTGAGCAAATGTGCTCAGGGACAGGTCCCGAGACCACTGAATGAAGATGTGTGGTTG
Source organism: Smutsia gigantea (assembly GCA_032199065.1). Taxonomy (NCBI): domain Eukaryota; kingdom Metazoa; phylum Chordata; class Mammalia; order Pholidota; family Manidae; genus Smutsia; species Smutsia gigantea. The sequence goes on from JAVSCE010021342.1 coordinate 11,443, forward strand.
ACTGGCGCACAGCTGCCACAGAGTCAAGGGAAAAGGCAGTCCAGGGGGTGGAAAAGAAAGGTCAGGGGTTGACGGTAACAGCAGGTGGGAGTGCTAGGACCAGTCCAGGCTCCAATGGCCAAGTCCACACCCACCTCCCCCGGCTCACCCACGCGCCATATCCCACACGCACTGCTGGCCCCTGCTGCTGGTGCCTGGATCACCTTTTGCCTGGGCTCCCTCATCTGTTCACGTGAGGGGCTTAACACATGGATGGCCAGTTGGCCTTGAGCAAGTCACTTCACCCCATCAGCCTCCATTTCCTCAGATGCCAAATGGGAACAATAAGCATACCTATGCCTTATATGGGAGGGCACACTTGGGCAGTGAGCCATGGCATGAACCCAGCAGAGTTCACTGGTTTATATATCGTCTGTGGCAGTTTTTGCACGACAAGGCAGAGCTGAGTAGCTAGGACAGAAACTGTATGGCCCACAAGGCCTAAAGTATTTACTGCGACGCAGACCCCTGTCCTAGAATGCCCTCTGCTTTCCCTCCTACTGGGATAAATCCTATTCATCTTTTAAAATTCCGCTCAAGAGTCCTCTCCTCCAGGAAACCTTCACAGCCCTTTCCCCTGCCAGAATGCCAAGGGAATTTGAACCGTCCTCCTACATGCACCCCACCCTCACTTTGCTCTCAATCCATGCCCCTGTGAAGCACTAACCACTTGGGTTAAAATTTTCTGTCTGAAACACAAAGACAGTGACCTCCCTGGGGGCAGGGAAGGTGACTCATTCATCTATGGATCCTGAACACCCAGCACACAGGGCTTGACCCAGAAACTGGGATAAATAAATCCTGCTGGAATAACGGGACTGGCTGTCCTGTATTTGTAAGTCACACCGAACTACCCCATCTGCCACTCAGCAATCCCCATGATACTCGCTGAAGTCACAGTCATGGCCCTTCAGCGAGATACTCTCTGCTTGAGGGAGCTGCTCTCCAGCAGACAGGTGTAGCTGAAGAGACAGCAGCAGAGTCCGGTCTGTTCCTGAGGCATGCAGGGAAGGGTCACCTCCCAGGCCTGGAGTCCTAAAAGCTGTTTCAGCTCTGTGCACAGCTTACCAAGCTGAGCCACGTCCCAGGCCTTTGGGTCCTCCTGCCCTCCCCAGGGGCTTCCCTCCTTCACTCTGGCTCACTGCAGCCCACCTCTGCCAATCCCTACCTGCTGCAGCACACCCACCATGTCTTGAGAACTACCTCATTAGAGGTATGCCAGCGTGCCCATGGGCCTGATATTTGACCTGGCTGTTTGCTCCTTAGGTACGAATCTTCCTATCAGGGTTGGACAGGAAGGGCACAGTGCCACAGAGAAAAGCAGTGGACTTGGAGTCAGAAGACCCAGTGTTACCACTGGCTCCCCTACTTCCTAACTGTGAAAACCGGAGGCAGTTCAGGCCTCAGCTTCCTGATCTGTAATTTGGGGATGATAATGCCACCAGATCAGAGGAGGTGAGGAGATCACAGTGCAGAAAGTGCTCTTCTCTCTGGGAAGCTGTGAATCTCAGGACTAGGAACATGGCCCCCTCTCCCAGGAAGGCATTTCAGAGCCATCTGGGGGACTTTCTCAAGATATATCTAGGTTTGGGAAGATCCAAAACATGGCCTTCCCTCTGGAGGGTCAGCACTGTGGTGAGGAACACTTTACCCACTGGAGACGTGTTGTCTCTAAAGAATCCAGGCCGAGAAAGAGGCTGAATGTCACCACTCTGTGCCGCACAGATGCTGGTGGACATGACTGTGCCGTGGGAAAGAAAAGGCCAACAAGGAATCGGGCTGCAGTGGTGTTCCCCAAACCTTCTCATGTCATGGCACTTGTTAGAGAATGCCAATCAGGCATGGCATATGGGGGAGCAGGTGAGGCTGTGAGCCACCACTGGCCAGCACTTCTGGCGGTCATGAGGATCAAGGGGAACAATGTGTCCAGCACACCAGCACTCATCCGTAGGCAGCTGTGCTCAAGCCAAAGTTGGTAATTTCCAGATAGATGATCACCTTGCAGGAACAAGGAAGCCAGCTGTGGCTGCCTTCCCCAATACAAGAGTTAGGAGTGTGCCTGTAATCATTTCCCCACTGACTCCCAGCACAACAGAAAGAGTCAAAACTGAGTCCCACCATTTTAGAAAGTTTGCCAGTCCCATTGCTTTTCACTTTGCTCCGGGACTTGATGTCATCTTAGGACCACACCCTGCTTCGAAGGAGCTTCTTGGTCCTCTGGCCAGAGTCTACCTCTCTCCCCACCTCTGAAGTTTCTCGGTTTGGCATTGCCCTACCCTAACCTGGGTCCCGGCCTATTCTCAGTGGAGAAACACAATCTGTCCAGGGCAGGAGCTTGAGAAGCTCAGCATCAGCACCACGATCACCCTCAGGCCCAGGGATGCTGGCACTGCCAGAGTTAGGCCTCAGTCCTTAGAGTGAGACCGCACCTTGTCCCCAAGACCCAGTAAACTCACTGCTTCTCTTGTTCTCTGTATGCAAGGCTAAGTTGTGTTCCCAAGCTCTACCAAGTCTGGGCTCCTGCCTTATTCTTTCCCCATCTCCACGGGCCTGGAATGCACACTCAGTCCTAACTAGGACCCCCAAGCATTGGGTACTGCCACGAGTTCCAGTCACCAACCCCCAGGCCCGCCTGCCTCTCCAGATACCATATTCTAAATTTTCTCTAAGGCCTTTCTGCTAATTGTGCCCCACCAGCGCTCGTGCTCTCTTGCTGGGGGCTCCTGCTGTCTGCGTTCATGTCCTTCCTGGCCCGGCCCCCGCCTAAGTCTATGGGTAGAAAGACTCTTTTAATTAGCTGGATGGCATAACTGGCTTGGGCTTTGGAATGGCAAAGACATGAAGGAAACTGAAGTTCTGCTAACCCAGAACATGTCAGCCTACTTCAACTTCCTCATTTATGAAATGATAAGAAGAGGACCCATCTTAGAAGGTCATTGGGAGAATTAATAAGAAAAAAATATTGCCTTCATTCCTTGAACAGTTGAGTGCCTACTATGTGTGAGACATAGTGCTAGTTAGTCACTGGGGGACAGAGTGGTGCCCCCCAGTGCTGACATCTTGGTGGAAATTAACAAAATGCTCTGTAATTGTTAGTTACGGTGATGGAAATGTTAGATACCATCCCAGTTTAAGTGTGTACTAGCCCCCTCTTCAGCACGTGCATCATCCATGTGGGCACTGGCCACATCCATATGATCACTCTGAACATCGTACCTAATTTAATCCCTTGGTTCAATAAATAGGAGGATACTCTGTGAGTGGAGGTATTCTGTCCAATGCTATGGAACCCATCTTCCCAAACCTCATTCTTCAGCAAAACAATCTGGGAAATTTATATAGATAATATGTTTCACATAACATAATGTGATATTTAATGTAATAATATGTCATATTCATCATATATTGTACCCATAGATCTACTAAATGAATCTGAGTCACCAGGTCAGGGGTATTTGTCTCTCTCAAGGCTCCCCAAGTGATTCTGATAACCACCCCAGCTTGGGAATGGATGCTGAGGAGAAAAGAAAGGAGAGTAAATCCCACCCTCAAAGAATGTGGTGGGAGAGGCAGACCTGTATTAGAATTAACAGGACCCACTTTAGGCCCTTCATGCAACAGGTAAGTGGGGAGAGGCATTTGTGTTAGGGGCATTTGAGAAACATTTCATAGCAGCGATGGGCCTCAAAAAATGGAGGAAGATTTCTTGCATCTGAAGAGTGGAAGGGCCAGAGCTAAAGCAGCAGCAGAAAGCAATGAGTGGCAGACTGGTGGTCACGTTCAAACCGCCCACATTTCTTCATGAAAATGGTGGTGGGTGAGTGAGAGCCCCAAGTCATGGTGGTGCCATCGAGTGCTCCAATGCTGAGCGCTCCAGAGGCGGAGAGCTAGGCAGCTCCCTCTTTTGCTCGAAACATGTCAGCCACCATACTATGAGATCCTGAAACTTTCTCCACTTTTCTGATTATGACCACTCTTGCCTGGCTTGCCTAGAGGTGAGGCCAAGGCTCTACTGTTCCATCCCAGCAGCTCTCTGACACCTTGGAACAAGCCACTACTGTAGCCCGTCCCTAGCTCATTTTCAAAGCCCTACAGTAAGGATCTCTCCCTTTCTTATTTTAACAAATATTTATGGAGCATCTCTTAGGAGTCAGGCACAGTGCTAGGGACTGGATGGATATGGAAAAAGAGACTAGCTCAAAATTGAACAGGTATGACAGGAAGTATAACTTCAGATGATTAATTTAAAAACTGTTTAGCATCTCTTCCTGCTTATTTTTCTAGGTGAATTTTCACTAGCAATTTGTCATAGCTCATATAAAATATCTCACCAGGTCTTTAATTGGCATATACTGACACTCCATATTAACCAATAATACTGTAATCTTTCCCATATTTTGTGTTCTCAGCTGGAGCAAGGTTTATGTATTTAATGCCTTTTATCTCCATTCATCTAATGGCTTTTATTCCAACCTTTAGGATTATATAGCTTTATTTAAAGAAATCTCATGTCCCAAATTAATGCCCAAGTATTTAATGTACTTTGTCTCCATTACAAATGAATTCTTCCTCATCATCTTCTTCAGGTGTTTGTTTGCAGCTAAGAATATGACTATTTGTGTTAATTTGCCTTGAATTTCAAGATGTTAACCTCATTTATACCAACTAGTATATGATGGCCTTGTATATGGTAGATACGTAGAGTCTTCCTGGGGTATATACCTAGTACCCATAAAGTGCTGGGCCTATTGAAAAAGGTATGGCGTCCTCTACTGATGGTATTCATTTAATTCTTCTTTCCCTACTAATGACTATGGCTCATATTTCTAGTACAAGAGTCCTACCTTCATCATCTGTAATTTTTCCTATTTTTATGGGAACTTCTTCTCTATGTAAGTCTTAGCTCTTACATTTAAATACATAAAAAGCATTCTCTTTTTCAAGTTAACAGATTATACAAGAAGAGCCGTTCCATTTGTTAGATGTCTTTTGAGATAAACATTATTTTAACCATGTTTTTTCATATTAACATGATGAGTTGTCACACTAATATTCATTTTTATCAGCTTATACTATGCTCCTGGATTAAATTTCACGTGATCAGAGATAAACGCTTAAGTGGAATTATTTTCTGCTTATAGTTGTTTAATAAATAATGAATATCCATAAGTAAAATGGACCTATAATTTTCTTTCTTTGTGCCTTTTCCCAATTTGAGGATTGAAATCATATTTCCTCAAATAGCAAATTGGGAATTGAATAAAGCAGCACCACTTCAACATTTAAGAACAATTTAAGGGGGACAGGAATTTTTTAAACTTGTAGAAAATATAGCAGAGGGAAAGATTATAAACTCTGTAACCAGATAAATTTGAGTTCAAATCCTAGCTGTACCACCTATTTGCTGTGTAACTCAGGCAAGTCATCTAACTTTTCAGAGCCTATTGTATGAGCTAGTAAACTAATTCCTAATAGCTCCCACATATAATCTTTGTATAGATTGGAACTTATAGATATGTGTGGGTGGGTACATGAATGATCTAGTCCATAGGAGGCAGTCAAGAAAGATCATGGTATTCAAAGTTTAGGATGTTTCTATTAATGTATTGGGTCCAAATATTCATGGTTTGTGCAAGTTTCATGGAAAGACTTTGGTGACTTCTTGTTTCTTCCTCTGTAATTGGTCTAGTCATGTTTTCTATTTAACCTTGCATGAGTTTTTATATTTTGTAATTTTCTGAGGAGCCATTCATCCCCACTCTGATTTATCTGATTTATTAGCATACAGCGGAGGGTACTGTTTCTCTGCAAATTTCTAAATCTTTTACATTTGTTGTCAGATCTCCTGCCTCATTTCTAATTAAATGAATCTGTGATTTCTCCCTTTTAGTTACACAAACCATCGTTCATTTTTTCAAAACTCAGCTTCATGGTTTATCAGATTTTTCTCAGATTTATGTATTTCTGCTTTTAGGTTTATTACCTTTTTCTGCCCACTCTTTCTGGCTTCTGACACTGCTCCTATTCGAAAATATCTAGGTGCAAACTTAATTCATTATGTTTTGCCTTTCCTTTCTTAGCAACATAAACACCTAGAATAATGCATCTTACTCTAAGCACCACTTTGGCAACATCCCACATTATTTTGATACATTCATATTTACACTTGCTTATTAAAAACTCTGAGTTATTGGGTTTTGCACTTCTCTCAGAATCAAGGCATTATTTAAGAGAAGATGTTAATTTCCCTTATTTATTTCTCATTTTATTATGCCTTCATAAAGTGTTATTTTAGTAGTTTTGTCTTTTTATATTCACACAGTATATATATAAGTCCAGGCATATCATTAATTTTTATGAATGATCCACATGCATTTGCAAAGAAATTTTATCACTACCTTAAGAGTTATGTGGTTACTTTGAAATTTATGCTGTAATTTTTAATTAGAATAAGAGCAAGAAAACTCTAAAAAATGTGCATTTTCTTCTTTAAATTCTAATCTTAGTTACGGGAATTCTTCCAAAGGAAAATGAAATGCTGTTAGTTAATTTCCTAATATTGTCACTTAACGTAAGAATGACAGTCTAAACCAAGTGTTAATTCTAACCAAATGTAGTAATTCATGGTGTTTAAACTTGAGAACACTGTGAAGTCTCATTTTAATAGACTCAAAACACACCTGTGCTGCAATATGCACCTCTTCTACATAAATGGCCAGTGGTCAGGGGATAAAATCCACATACTTCTTTTCTGGCAATTGACCAGCACTTTCCACTGTGAGTTGGCTATTGATGGGGATTAAGTGGGAAAAAAGGCTTCAGTGGTCAAATACATTAGGAAGTGATAGTTTACACAATGGTTCCCTTATTACAAAATTTCTTTGGCTTTTTATATAGTAATATAGATTATGAATCCCTAAATAAAAGGGATATAGTTTCCCCAGTATTTGACCATGGAACCTGTCATTGCTAAGCATGTTGAAGGAGTGGTATTTTCGTGGAATACACTTTGAGAAACACTATTGGTAAATACCAAAAGCAGCTCTCCAGAGGCAGGGTTGCCTGGCCTTTCGAAGCAGCTTCCCCAGGTAAGCACAACTGCCCCAGCAGGGGGCTCAATAAAATCAGGCTGGGGGTAGTTCTTGTAGGACCATGAAAAAATTCTTCTCACCAGGAAGCTGGGGCAGAGCAAATGCAGCAGATATGGGGGACTGGTGGGCTGAAGAAAGCATTGGTGACTTTTCTACAGATTTCAAAGGGTGTCCATCCCTTAGGACCAAAGGACCAAGGCAAAGGCTGTCCCACGTCAAACTGAGCTTTAAATAGCAGAGGAAGAAGAGCAACATCATTTTACAAGAAACAGGCCCCTTCTCTGCATAGGCTCACATCCAGACATTACAGTGCGCTCTCCCTCTCCTCACCACAGACACCTCGGGCTTCACGAACACTTTCTCATGTTCACTGGGTGCTCCCAGTCTTCCACTCCACCACAAGCCCCACCTTCACACTAATGACTTCAATGTACATGTGCATCACATATCCAGCCTCTGGTCTCTCCATTCCTTGCTCTCATCTCTGAAGATTACCTCCATATATCCATGTTGACCCCTAGCATTTGTACTCACCTGAAACGATTCAACTCTGCTATCTTAGGTTCAAACAGCCTACGTTCTGGTCACTAGTTTCCTCAGCGTGTTCCTCTCACACTCCCAGCACTTAGCTAGAAAGTAGAGTCAGAAGATGAAGAAGACTCCACAAAGTCTGTTAGGCTACCATTACCTTTATCTTAGATAACCCTGTGCCTGATTTGAATCACTTTTTGCCAATATCTTTGTCTTCAGGGCCTCCTTTTCTTTCCATTTCTCTCACCTGGCAAACTCCCAACTCCATATCAACATGGCACAACATATGTCATGGAACCATATGGACTGCTGCCACTACATATTCATGCTATCCAATCTTGCATCTTCACGCTGCACATTCTTCCATACAGCTTGCTTTATCTGTTCCCATTTCCCCAAATTTGATCTTACTACCAATAAAAATTTAGCTCCTGCCTACCTCCCCTTCACCTGCCTCTGTCCAGATATACTCAACTATTCAGTGTTTTCAGAAGACATCATAGTTCCCCTTGCCACTGGGACTTTGCACATTCTGATTCCTCTTCCTGGAATGTCCTTCCCCTGTCCTAGCTGAAACTTACCCTTCCTTCCTCTAGGCACTGCCTCTCAGTGAATGCTTTACCTGACTTCCCACAGCCAGGCTAGTTTAGGTCCTCTTGCCATCATGCGCATGACCTTGCATCCTGATTTCCTCAAAACCCAACCATCCTACCCCATAAACTGCCAGACCCTCCTTGAAAGCAGGGACCACTCCTGTTTACTCTTGGATATCTAACATACAGCACATCATTGTTTAAAACAGTCAGTCCTCAACCCACATTTGATGAATGAGTGAATGCAAAACCATTAAATACTTTTTAAAGACAGGAGTGACTCAAATCTAAAATGATTTAGAAGAGTATGTCAGACTTTGAAGGGGGTATATATAATTTCTTCCTCCTTCTTCTCATAGCTAACTTCTTATTACCTTTCAAGACTCAACTCAAATGTTAACTCCTCCAAAAAGGCCTCCCAGTCCCCAGGGCTAGGGTCAGTGTCCCTCTTTAGGGCCACCCCAGTCCCCTACACTGACCTCACTCACTATATAGTAATGAAATACTTATGCACTGGGCTTTCTATCTAAAGTGTGAGTTTTATGAGGGCAAAGAATGTGCCTTACATTTACATCTATGTCCATGTGTTGGAGCTCTCCCAGGTTCAATGATTTGCCAGTAGGAATCACAGGACTCAGTGAAATGTTGCAGTCACGGCTGTGATTTATTGCAACAGAAGCATACAAAGAAAAATCAACAAAGGGAAAAAGCACATGGGGCCATGCTCAGAGGAAACCAGGTGCAAGTGTCCACGAGTCTTTTCCCAGTGATGCTGCACAAAACACACTGACTCCCACAGCAATGCCCTGTGACACCACATGTGAAATGTTATCAACCAGGGAAGCTCATTAGACTAAGTGCCCAGGGTTTTTCTTGGGGCTGGTCACACAGGCACTATCATTTATCAAAATTCCAGATTCCCCGAATTTATCATAAACCACACTGTTAGTACAAACAGTTTAGGTATAGTGAGCCATGTCATTTAGGGAATGGTGGGAAACCTCCTGAAATCCAACTTCCCAGATGCTAGCCAAGGAGCAAGCCTGTAAGCAGGCCTTTCAAAGGATAGCAGTCAGGCCTGCAATGCTCTCTCCTGCACACCTAGGACTGAGCCTGGCATGGACCAGGCATTCAGTAAACACATGAAGAATGAGCAAATGAGTGCCGGTTACTTAGGCAATCTACCTATGTAACCCCATGACTTCTCACAATCACCCTATAACATGTTCTATTCTAATGGTAAACAGAGAGAAACTGGCTCGGAGAGGTTCAACAACATGCCCAGAGTCATAGTCAGTCAAACGGCAGAGCTAGGACTTGCTCTTAGGGCGGCCTGATACAGACCCCATGCCTTTAGCACTTTACCACAACTGCCTACTCACTGGGAATTATGCAGGCAGCAAACAAGTAGACTAGGGCAGCAGAAACCACATAGCTAGACACACACATGCAAATAAGCCACGAAATTGACAGGACACATACCAGAGAAGTTTCCCGAAGTTCCCAAGAGGCATTCATGCAGAGCCTCATGCAGAGGTTGCTGGGTCCTCTTCTGATTTCCATGCGGCCTCCAGAGGCACCTACTTCGGAGGGCGATTGCTAAGTGACAGACTGCACCACCCCTTAGAACTCAGGAGCATGCCAGCTGCATAGCCACGCTCATTAGGGCCAAGCAGACAGTGACCACCTTGGTACCCGGCCTAGGGGCGGGCAGTTGGAAATAATGGAAGCACCAGAGTCCTCAGGCCCTACTTGAGGAACATGCATTCACCTTTGCTAATCTGTCCCCCCAAACTGTCCTGACTGTGCTAACCCTGGTGCCCCATGAGTTTCCAATGGCGGGCCAAATCCCATTTGCCAACTCATCTAACAAGCTTGGTGTTTTCTTGCGTTTAGGAAAAAACCTCTGAAATCAGTGTAAAGCTGATGCCAGGATTCTTGTTCATGAGGCCGAAGAATGAGCTTAGCAAACACCCAAGGTAGGAGAGCAAGGTACAGGCTTTTATTTAGAAATAAAGTGAGAGGACAGAGCCCCTGGCTCACGCCAGGAGGGGACAAGAGAGTCCGGTGTGGTGCGTTGTCTAGGGGTTTTATAGGCAGATGAGGATTTTTCGAGAACATGAAAAAAAGCTTAGGGGTGTGGACTTATTAAGCGGTCCTAGAATATTTACAGGAAACTTGAAACAAGTCATCATCTCCTTCTTTCTGCCTTTTGTCCCTTACAGTCTATTTCAACAGGGCAGCCAGGGAATATGGGAGGGGCGGGGTGGCAATCAGACTAATCCTGTCAAAACATGGTATACATTATATCAATCCTCCAATGGCTCCCATGTCACTCAGCATGAAAGCTAAAACCCTTACACTAGCGAACAAGACTTTCCATGATCTAGGTCCTTCCTCTCTCGGATTTCAGCTCCCCCAACTCTCCCTTGCTCACTCTACTCCAGCCCCATTGGCCTTGTTTCTGGGCCTTGAACATAACCAATTATCTTCCCTCCTTAGGGTCTTTGTACCTTGCTCTTCTCTGCCTGCAACACACTTCCCACTCATGCTTCCATCTCTCTCTTCCTTCAGGCCTTTGCGGAAATGCGACCTTGTGCTAGAGGGTTTCCCTCACCACTCAATACCAAGTGGCACCCTTTCCCCCACTGCACACTGCTGGACCACTGCTGCTCTTCTGTATTTATGCATCACTTAATTATCTCTCCCATCACCACTACCACACACACTAGAATGTAAATTCCAGAAGGGTGGAGGCTTTTGTTGGTCTGTTTTATCCCCTGACTTATCCCCAGAACCCAGGACAATGCCTGAAATGTAGTAAATGCTCACTAATTATCTGCAGAATGAATAGCAACTGCATTGACCTTTTCAAAATATAAATGCAAATTGGATCATGTTACCCCAGGCTTAAAATCCTTTAATCACTTCCACTTGCTGTAGAAAGGCGTTCAAATACAGCAGCATCGTGTGCCACCCTGCACTCGCTCTCTGCTCCAGCCTTGCTAGATTGGACTTCCGTTTCTCTACCATGCTGTTGTTTCTTCCTCTGATGGGTCTTCATGTTTGCAGATACCTCTACCTGCAATGTTCTCCTCCCTTCTCATCATATACTGACCCCTCCACATCCTTCCCACTCTAGCTGCAAAGTCACTTTCCTGGGGAAGCCCTCTTGGAATCCTTTGACTAAGGCAAGTCTCTCGATTTTGTGCATCTTCTTTGTAGCCTTTTCCCACTTCTCTTATTAACTTGTTTGTATTTAGCTCTTCAATGTTCTGTTTCCCCTAGTAAACCATGAAGGTGGAGACCATATCTATCTTTTTAGCACTCTGGGGCCTATTAGGCACATAGTAGGTACTCAGTAAATATTTGTTAACTGACTGCTAAAAACAGGTGCCTTACAATGCAGCTCAAATGCTATTAACATCTGTAAAAGTAAGGTTACGTGTTTGGTGCACCTTGGGACGAACACACTCATTAGTCTGAGGACCAGAAAAAGAGGTCCCTGGAGCTCAGGCCAAACGGAGACTTTGCAAGGCTTAAGCACTCAATGTACAGGCTCCCTCTGAAGAGCCCACAGGCTAAGTGAGACCCTCATCCTTCTGTGAGATCTAAATTGGTGCTGTAAACACCGGTTCTTTATAAGTGCATCTGTCACCTGAATAGGAAGACAGATAGTTTCCAAAACTGAGTTATGATAAATGTGTTTCACATTTTTTCTAAGCTACAAGCAACAACTGAGAAGTTTACTGTCAATATTTTAGTTGTCATGTGAGAAAATAGCACAGATAATCAGCTATACATTTTGTAGATAAAAATGACAGCTAACAGTAAGAGAGATAAAAATACCACTACATAAAAACATCATAAGTGGCAACGCAGACAATAAAAATAGACAAGGTGTAAACTTCCTGAGAATAACAAAGTACTCTCCAGGAAAACTTTAATTAAGTACGTTATTCTTCAAAATCTGCCACTAAATAGTACTTCTAATTCTTAATGGTTTACAGGAGAGAATTTGTTTTTGGCTTGTAGGCACAGTGTAGTGGTTAAGAACAAGGACTTGGCCACCAGTCTGCCTAGGTTTGACTACTGGCGTGGTCACTTTTCAAGCCATGTGCCCTTAGACAAGTGGTAGCACCTCTCTGAGCCTTGGTTTCCTCCTCCTCTGTACAAAAGAATAAAAACAATACCCCCGCATAAGTTTTACGATGATGAAATAAATGCACCAATATAGAAAAAGAACAGAATAAACACTCATCAAATGTTACTTATGTTCATGGTGGTGGTGGTGGTGGTGTTGGTGGTCATCCATGCATAACATGAGCTGAGGGCCGAAGAGATGATAACAGCAAATAGAGGTCCCTGATAGACTTTAATGAAAAGAATGAGCATTGAAGAATCATCTAAGGCTGTTCACACACAAAAAAAACAAAAAACCACTGTCATAGCACACTGCCAAATAGAGGGCTCAGCAATGCAACCTCTACATTCCCTCTCAGTTTGATCAGCAGGATAAACAATACAAGGAACCCATGAGACTAACGGCCTAAGGGAAACTTCCTACCTCTCATAACTATGATTTGAAGATTCTGAAAAGGGAGTCAGGGGTCCCTAAGCACATTTCTGTTTGGATATTTATTTGGTAATCTGGGTTATTGACTCCACACTACTCATGCCCAAGTCAGTAGCCAGTTCACTTCCACATCCTATGAAAGCCAAGCCCTGGGACAGTGCCCTCATCCTGATTACCCCTCGAAGCAGATCGCTGGCCCTCCAGTCCCCACAGCCACATACACCCCTTGGGCAGGTGCTCCTTCCCCCACGCCTGGACTCCTGCAGTCTTCCCTGTCCTTAGGCACCAGAGGCCATCTTCGCAGACCAAGTCAGGTCCTGTCACCCTTCTGCTGGAAAGATCTGCCACAGGTCCCCACTACTTAGGGAAAGAAGTTTCACAAGCCTCAGCAGAGCATTCAAAGCCCTCTGTCACAACAGTCCTCAAACTTTTTGATCTCAGGACCTTAAAAATAGTTGAAAGGTGGCAGGGGGAGAAAAGGGCAATTTCTTGGGGGGAAAAAAAGCAATTATTCTGAGCCCCAAAAGAGCTTTTATTTGTAAAGGAAATATCTGTCAACATTTATCATATTAGAAATTAAAACTGAAAATTTATTAAGATATTCAGTTAGGAATGCATTTAAAATTAGCAAGAATAATAAACCTACTACATGTTAACATAAATAATATAATTCCATGGTAACATAAATACCATATTTTTTACAAAAACTAACCACATTCTGTGGAAAATAACCATATTTTTTGAAATGACCAAAAATGTAGGTAAGAGTAGCACAGCTGTGTATTTTTGCAAATCTTTTTCATGTCTGGCTTCACAGGGTCCAGCTGGATTTTCTTTTCTTTTTTTTTATTAAGGTATTATTGATATACACTCTTATGAAGGTTTCACATGAAAAAACAATGTGGTTACTACATTTACTCATATTATCAAGTCCCCATTCATACCCCATTGCAGTCACTGTCCATCAGTGTAGTAAGATGCCACAGATTCACTGTTTGCCTTCTCTGTGCTACACTGCTTTCCCCGTGACCCCCCACACCATGTGTACTAAACATAATACCCCACAATCCCCTTCTCCCACCCTCCCCACCCACCCTCCCACACCCCTCCCCAGCTGGATTTTCATGTCTGCTTCTGCAGTCCATATGTTGTGACACTGTTTAACCAAGGTATGTGAAGAAACTCCAGTCCTCCATAGAGGGCCTCTCAAAGGCGCTTGAGGACCCCTGGTGGTTCTCAGCCCACACTTTAAGAAATAAGTGCTTGATCGGGCTTTCCAGGGACGAATGCATGGGCATCAGAGGCAGGGGTGGTGGGGAGAGGGATTACAAAAAGCACAGCTTTTGGGAGTGATGAATATGTTCATTATGTTGATTGGGGCAAGCGTTTCATGTTGTATCCATATATCAAAACTTAGCAAACTGTACATCTGAAACGTATGCCGTTTGTTGTATGTCAATTATACTGCAATAAAGCTGTTGAAATGGGGAGGAGGGAGAAATACTGCTCCTCATGGCCTCAGCCTCCCTTTCTTCCTCGTGCCCCACAAAGCCACCCAACCTACACTCCATCTGTGCGTTACTACCTGTGGTGCCCCACCCAGCACCCCTCTGCACCTTTCCTCTGGCCCCTTCCTCATCCTCAAAGGCCTTCCCCATCCACACCTCCACTCTCTGCCTCCCTCCCTTCTCCCACTAGAGAAATTCCTCAAAATCCACATCAAATGTCACCAGCCTAAGAAGCGTTCCCAGATCCCAACACCCTCTGTGGGAAAATTTAGCTATTGTCTCAACTTCCGTGGGTCAGGAAAGCATCAGGTGAGAGCAGCTGAGGGGCAAATCTCCATCTGGATTTCCTCAGATCGGCTTATCTCATGTTAATCTTTGAATCAAGACTAGACACCAAAATGGAGTTGAGGGTGGTGGGGGGGGAGGGAATCAAAGAAGCCTATAAGCAGATAAAGGCAGCCCCCGGACAAGCCACCTAGTGTTACAGGCCTCAGAGGAAAATCCATCTCTACTTCTAGGGCCCCCGAGCATACAAAGGAAGTGGTCTCAACTCCACAGACATCCTCAGGGAGCTTCCTGGAGACAAGGGCCACATTGGCCATCGATAACCGTCCAAGTGCCTGGCCCATCGCAGGTGCTCACAAATATCCATGCTATAAAGGCAGAACTCCCCCAGAAGACTCAGCTTCTTGGCATATAAAAGGCCCATAAGAGCATCCTTTCCCCCTGCCCAGGTTGCCCTAAGCCCTTATTTACTGAGTGCATTTGTTTCCCAGGACTGCTGTAACAGAACACCATAAATTGGGTGGCTTAAAACAACAGAAATTTATTCTCTCACAGTTCTGGAGGCCAGAAGTCTACTATCAAGGCATCAGCAGGGCCATGTTTCTCCAAAGGCTCTTCTAGCTGCTGCTTCTAGCTTCTTGTGGTTGCCAGCAATCCTTTCCTGAACGTTCCTTGACTTGTAGCTGCAGAACTCCAATTCTGCCTCTGCTTTCACGTGGCCCTGTATGTCACTGTGTGTCTCCAAATCTCTTTCTCCTTATAAGGACACCAGTCATTGACCTAAGGGCCCACCTTAATTCTTTACGACCTCACTGTAACTTGATGACATCTGCAAAGATTCTATTTCCAAATAAGGTCACATTCTGAGGTTGAGTGGGCATGAATTTTAGGGGTGACTAGTACTCATCCCAGCACACTGAGCATGTGTGAGAGTGCCTGGTACAGAATAGCTAAGTCATGTCAACAGGTTCCCTTCCTTCTGCAAATGCAGAAAAGGAGCAGAGTGCTTGCTTCACAGGGGGCTGCCCTGGGCTTGCAGAAGGCATTCTATTTTCACGCTTACTTACCAAAGGCGAGAGACTAATAGGGGGAATAAAGACAGCAGCAGATGAGAACTATCCTCCCTCTCAGCTCCTGCCTCCTTCCCACAAGCTGCCCTGCCTCCATGTTTCCTTGTCCCCTCACCCCACCCCTACACGGTCATTCTGAAACAGAACACACACCTGTCTATTCAGAGCAGAACTGCAAATGCTATCCAGGAATTGCGTCCTTAGACGTAAGGACTATAATTTAATGCTAAAATTTCTCAGTGAGGGGGACAGAATTTCTCAGTGAGAGAATATGTTTGGTGTATGCAACCTACACAATAAATCCTAAAAGCCAGCTTTTTTCAAATGAATAAAAGGGGAAAAAAAATGACTCTGTGCATAATTACACTAAACATGCCTTCCCAAATCAGCTCAGATCCAGAATGCTGCAATGTAATTGGGTTGTCTAATGTCAGTGGCCACTGGATAAAAGAAACCATGAAATATTATGGTCAAGCAGCAGAAAGTTTTTTCTGAAAAACAAAAACAAACATGGTAAGCCCATCGGTAACACTGCAAGGCCAGAAATGTTCAGTAGAACCCTCATCTGGGGACCTGTGCGCGAGCTATTGCTATAATGGG
>JAVSCE010021343.1:0-17766 GCA_032199065.1 Smutsia gigantea
CACACCTCCTTTGCTGAAGCCATTAACCAATTTATCAGGGTCTTATTCTCAGCGTATGGGTTTGTGCACCTAGTGCCCTTTAGTACGCGCTGCATAGAAGGCACGGCCATTATGTGGTGAGTTGCGACTGCTGGCGAGTTGTGGCAACTCAGAGGGGGAGAGCTCAGTATTCTCAGTGCTCTCATCCCACAGCCACAACACCCATGCAGGCACAGATTCCCCCAGATGTTGCTTACGCTGCTTGGCCAAATCCTGCAATTCCATGGCCATATATGTCGTGCATGTCATTTGCTGGGTAGCTATGGGGGGCGAGGAGCGGGGAGCCGCCTGGCTACACCCCTGTGGCTACAGGTTCTTGCATCTCCACGTGCTGCCGCACAGCAGGGAGAGCATGTAAAACCAACAGTTCTGCGCCGCACTCGGGGCTTTTGCCTGCGACGAGGGAGCAGTACTCACCAATACTTATTCCATGACATATGTTCAGCAGCTGCCAGCTCTGCTCCAAGTCTCCTTCCTTCCGTTGGAGACTCTGCACTCACTGCTGCAACTCCGCAGTTTTGTGAGTGGCATGGCAGATGTCCGTCAGGAGCATCTACACTGCTCGCCCAGCCGATTTCCAGTGGTCTGCAGAAACTAGGGATTCTAGCGTCTCCAACGCTATCCGTATAGCCTCTGGGGTCGGCTGCACGGACTCCCAATCCTCCGGCACTGTGCAAGTGGTCAAGTACGCTGCCACCGTGTACCATACAGAGGCTTGGGGCCACATCTCTTCCACCAACCTCTCCGTGTCCAGGGAAGCCGAAGGACTGTTGCTCTCGTGACCATCTACCTCACCCTGCTCCCTGCACCAAGTGTGGGGGTCCAGGGGGGCTTGCTGTTGAGGTTTTGGGGCAATGAAGAGCAAAGAAGGCAGCGGGAGTCATCATGGATGGTGCTCAAAAGAGGCCACTTTATTCTGCATAAACCTGTACTTCTTATACTGTGACAGTGCTAATTCACGGTTGTATAAGCATTGAAGATGCGCATGCATGCGGCCTTCATGACCAGGTGTCTAGCCTTCAAGGCCTTTAGATAGCTCCTTAATCATGGGTACAACACACTGTTTTCAGGTTTCTCAAGGCCAGACATATCTGGCTCCAAACAAGGCCAGACATATTGGGGGAGAAGTAGCAGACAGGTGTACTGACAGAACAGTAGGAAAAGTAGGAGGGGGTATCCTTCCCTACAGGGTATCACTAATGGCCAAAAAAATGTATGAAAATATATTTCAATTGTTACTAGTTTCTAAAGGAAAAGTTGAACTAACAAAGGAAGAAAAATAGAATTCCATATGCTTTGGAAACACTTTTTAAGTCAACCAGTTAACAATGAACAAAGAAGGGACTCAAAGATGAAAAAAAGTACCAACTCTTGAAATCAGTTAAGATCTCATAACCCAAAGAGATACAAAGAAGCAAAACAAAGCAAGAAATAAAGTCATTAAACTCAAAGAGCAAGCTGAGACACAGGACTGTGGAGATAAAGGGAAAATATGTACAGAGTGAGGATCTTATCTCAAACAGAGGAACAATGGAAGCAAGCTGCCTTCCCTTTTCTGCTAGATAGCATTAGGAATAGACTATGGAGATAATGGGGGCAAAGGGGATGGTGGGCAAAGACTGCTGAAGGATTTTCATTGTTAGGCTCTCCATGAAAACTTTTTCAGGCCAAAGATAGTGATTGTGTGGGAGGTTTGCATGTGAATGTGTGTGTGTGTGCACATGTATGCATGTGAGTTTATTCTTTAATAATCAGTACCATTTAGTATTGCATTTTCTAGAAAGTCATGCAAACCAGATGTACTTCACAGTGTCCCTCACAAGAATGCACAGAAGACAGAGAATATCAGCTTTGGTTTGGCTGGTCATAGGCTATAGTTTTTACTTTCATTCCATGGTTTATTTAAATTCCATGCTGTGATTCAAAATGTAACTATTTTCATTTGAATTATTATATCTGCAAACATTATATATGATTAATATATATAATTTTTATATACAATGTATACTATACATAATTTAATATCTATAATATATAATATAAAATAAAGCTATGCATTATTAAGATAATATATTATAGATATAAGACAATAGATAATATTAGAGGAAAACACAGGCAAAAATCTCTTGAACATAAGCATTAGTAATTTTTTTCTGGATACATTTTCCTGGGCAAGGGAAACAAAAGCCAATATAAAAAAGTGGGACTACATCAAACTAAAAAGCTTCTGTACAACAAAGGACACCATCAACAAAACAAAAAGCCAACCTACAGTACAGGAAAATATACTTGTGTAGATATATCTGATAAGGAGTTAACATCCAAAATGTCCAAAGAATTCATATGATTCAAAACCAAAATACAAATAACTGAGTTAAAAAATGGGCAGAGGACCTAAAAAGACATTTTTCCAAAGAAGACATACAGATGGCCAACAAGCACATGAAAAGATGCTCCACATTGCTAATCATCAGGGAAATGCAAATCAAAACCAGAATGAGATATCACCTCACACCAGTTATAATGGCCACTCCCCCAAAAGACAAGTGTTGGTGAACATGTGGAAAAAGAGAACACTCTTATACTGTTGGTGGGAATGTCAACTGGTGCAGCCACTCTGGAAAGCAGTGTGGAGGTTCCCTGAAAATTTAAAAATAGAAACACCATATGACCTATTAATTATACTCCTAGGAATTTACCTGAAGAAAACATAATCTCTTGATTTGAAAAAATATATGTACCCTTATGTTTATTGCTGCATTATTTATAGTAGCCAAGATATAGAAGCAGCAAAAGTATCTATCAACAGATGAATGGATAAAGAAAATGTGGCACATATATATATGGAATAGTATTAAGCCATAGAAAATAAATTAACCCTGCCATTTACAACAACATGAATGGACCTAGAGGGTATTATGCTAAGTGAAATAAGCCACATGGAGAAAAACAAATACCACATGATTTCACATATATGTGGAATCTAGAAAACAAAAGAAAAGAAAATGAACAAAACAGCAGTAGATTCATAGACACTGAGAAGTGACTGGTGGCTACCATAGTGAAGGGGTTGGAGTGGGTGGGTGAAAAAATAGCTATAAGATATTTTAAATGATTTTAAAATAAGTATAAATCATAAGATGAAACAAAATAACATTTTACAAGTAGTTTTCTTTGATTAGATCTAATTGTTGTCTGTTTTTTAATTTCAACTTTTAATCACTTTACCCAAACATAAATATTTCCACTAAAATATACAGTTATAACTATAAGAATGCATACACTCACATGGGCCCTCATGATGGAAATAAGATGGAGTTTTGTCAAAAAATTAGAAATAGTGCTACCATATGATCCAGCAATTCCACTTCTGGAAATACATCTGAAAGAAATGAAAACATTAGGTCAAAGAGATATCTGCCCTTCCATGTTCATAACATCACTATTTACAATAGCCAAGACATGGAAACAATGTACATGTCAGTAAAAAGACAAATGGATAAAGAAATTGTGGTATATATATATACAATGGAATATTGTCCAGCCACTGAAAGTGAGGAAATCCTGCCACTTGGTGCAATCACTTGGATGAATCTTGAAGGCATTATAGTAAGTGAATAAGTCAGACAGAGAAAGACAAATACTGTATGATCTCACTTACATGTGCATCAGAACAAAACAAAACAAAACAATACTCATAGAAAGACGTATCAGACTTGTGGCCACCAAAAGTAGAGATGATTGGGGTGGGGAGGAGAATTGTATGAAGATGGTCAAAAGACACACACTTCCAGTTATAAGATAAATATAAATGCTCACTAACAATGTAATGTATGACATGATGACTATAGTTAACACTGTATGATATAAATGAAAAGTTTTAGGAGATTAAATACTAAGAGTTCTCATCACAAGGACATATTTTTGTTTTCTTTTTCCTTTTTCACTGTTTTTCTTTGTTTACTTATTTCCTTGTTCATTTTTGTATCTATATGAGATGATGAGTGTTAACTAATTTGCTGTGGTAGTTATTTCGTGATATGTAAATCAAATCTTTATGTTGTACACTCTAAACTTATACAGTGCTGTATGTTAATTATATCTCAATAAAACTTGGAAAACAAAACAAAACAAAACAAATAATAAAACATGGGCCCTTCTTTCAGAGGCTTGCAGTTTAGCAAGAAAAGAAAACATGTAAACAGGTCATTTCAAGGTAATGTGATAAATGGTATCACAAAGGTGTAGAAAGTGCTTATGCAAGCAGATATGAAGGATCGATTTATTATAAACAAAATAGATGATATATTGGATATTATGTACATATGCACACACATGCACATGTATGTATATATATATATGAGATTACTCATCAGTGAGGTTGGTTCTCATCTCATTATCCATTCCCCCCACAAGGTAGTTCTATAAGAATAATAATTATGTCATCTTAAGGTACATAATTCTTCTCTTTGGTTTATTTATCACATTTCATATGTTTGAATGGCCCTGATTCTTTTACCCAAAATTCCATGTCAATCCATTTCAGAGTACTTTAGAAATTCAAGAATGCTATTACTATTTATTCAATGGCAGAAAAGGCTGGTAAGAGACACAACTTACTCTAAATACCTCAGGTGAAGTGGTTAAGAAAAGTCCTGTGAACTGGGCTCAGCTGAGCCCCTGTGCCAGCGCTCCTTCTGGGGCAAATGAAGGCCCTTGGCGTGTTTCGGACAGGGAAGCCAAGTTGGTGGTGGATTCAGTTCTTTCTCTGTGTACTTTATTCAGACACAGTCACCAATAGAATGAGGATGAAACAGCAACTACATGATTATTTCCAAAGTTCTTCCTTAGTTATATTTGAGTGTGGCTACTTATTCAACATATCCTCTCATTAAGTATCGTTTCCTATGTTAGTATAGTGTATTTTGTTCTGGTTGCTGAGGGATAACAAAGAAGTGTCAGACATTGTTTCTACAAAAAAATGAGGCTACATTATTCTGCTGGAAATAAGTCAGATCTAAATTAAGTGTAGATGATTGTATGATAGAGGCTTATGGAAGAAAAAAATGAAAATCTTGCTAAGAAGGGCTTAAAGATCTCCCAGAAACACCTTGAGCACAGACTCCCACTGCCTTTGCTTATGTTTATGTTCTTACTGTTGCTGTGTTTAGTTTAATTTCATTCTTTTTGTCTTTCCAATAATTCAATATTTTTAAGGTGTGGGATGCATAACATTAATACTACACAATATGACTTCCGAAGTCAGGTTTGTACTCATCCCAAAGGCATGTGTGTAAGGCATTAAATGTCATAGAATCACATAATGAAT
The DNA here is from genome assembly GCA_032199065.1 of Smutsia gigantea. Lineage (NCBI taxonomy): Eukaryota > Metazoa > Chordata > Mammalia > Pholidota > Manidae > Smutsia > Smutsia gigantea. Next base: position 5,369 of record JAVSCE010021343.1, read on the forward strand.
GATTTATTCCTTTTTCAATTCTCTTTCAATGCTGCCAATTATGTGAAGTCAAAAGTCTCATTTGATCCCTTTTAACAAAATTAAAGTATGCTTTAGATTTAGAGTCTTAGGCAGGCAATAGGTAAGAGCTCCATTTTTGAAATATTATTAAATTTTTTGTTTTTATTATTGTTTAACAACTTAAATTCTGAAAAAAGTGTGTTTATGTGTATGTGTATATATGTCCATATACATACATATATATATTTGTTTATATATAACTCTTTCAAGGATATGAAGTTTGCTGAGTAAACTGATTTAAGTTAATAATATTGTTTTTATTAACAGAAAATAAATAGCTGTGTAGGTGGCAAATGAAATTTGGTAAACTGCGCACCAATCTGTATCCCCTGCAATTCAAGTTCTGGAGGTCTTCTTTGATAACATGGACCCTAGTCGACTTCCTTACCTCCAACATTCTTCTTAGCCTTTTAATATGTCTTCATAATAGTGTCTAACAACTGAAATAGATGCTCATTTGATAGATATTGATTTACTGGGGTAGATATTAATCTAGGTACTTGAGGTAACAAGGATTTAGATGCTGAAGAGTAGAGAGCAGGACACTGCCGATCAATAAAATGAGAGCATCCAAGACCCAGATCCCAGCATGTCTAAACGTTGACGTCAGAGTGTGGTGCACCAACCAGGAATGACCTGCTGCTCCATGTTCTTAAAAGAACAGCAGGAAATAAATCTAAATAGATGACTAACAGCTCTGAATAATCTGTGTGCTGCCTGTTGCTTTACTGTAGACCTGTCCTTAACCCTGTCACATACTTTATGCCTAGTCTGATCCACAGATTGACCACAGGGCCTTACTTTACCACCACTTAGATTTTAATATAATTTTAGCTTATCTGCTAAGGCAACTTTTCCTTCATTTTTTTTCTTTGGTAAACCTCCAGATTCACGGAAGCACCATGCCTTGATATTAAATCCAAATTGCCAAAGGTTCTGAAGTTCTGTTCATCAATTTTCCCTAAAGTATATATGGAACAGCCTGGTTATTTCCATGCTTTGACCTAATGCTCAGAGTAACAAGTAAAGAAATTGCAATGAGGTCCCTTTGGTAATAGTTAGCATTCTATTACACATCACCATGATCTGCCCAATTTTCAATATAATGTGTAAATCTTAACAAAATAAGTGATAAAAGGAGAAACCATAAGGCCAGTAAAAGCCCCATGCTTGTAGAATGTGTTTAATAGTCCTAACATGTATAACATTAAAATTTTATCAGCAAATCAGGGACAGGACATTTTGTATACAGAAATCAATTTACCTAGCAACTATCTGCAAGACTTGCTTATGATTTATTTTGATTCCAAGAATATACTGCTTTTAAACCTAATTCTATTGCATTTAGTGTATATGAAGAGAAAATAACATGAACACTTTTGCTCAAAGCATAAGTGAAAGGGAAGACTTTGAAGAATTACAGACAAAAATAAGTACTTTGGTGAAGTAAAATAAAATTTTGTGACATCATCTTTCCTGAGTGTTTGGGCCTTTGTTTAAACATTTTTTTCCATATTTGCGAGGTACTCTATTCCTTTGACTAATGAGACAGTTTATTTATAAAAGGAATCCAAGGAGGCCACCGGCAAAGGCAGGTTTAGGAAAACCCAATGCAGCAGCTAAGATTATGAATCATTAGTTCCAAACGTGTATAATTTTGGTGGGCCCCATCATGCTGCATCTGGGGAAACACAATGCGAAATAAGTGAAACAAATGCAAGGTGTCCAGTCACAGTACCTGATTTTGTCAGTTTTAATGTTTATTGGATGACTTCAGCTAGATTATTTCTAAGAAACTTCAATTATTCATACAATATGGACAATTTGTTATACATGACCCATGTGGTTGTTGGGAGGCTTAAGTTATGTAACAATGAATGTTCCTGGCATAGTGTCCAGACCTACTGGATATTTAATAATTGCTAGTTGCTTTCCTGACCTTTTCCTGTTAAAGGGAAGTTTCCAACCAGACGACACCCATGTTGATGAGATCTGTGCCACTGTTGGGTTTTTATAGCAGTGAACCAGGGTCTGGCTCTCTCACCATTTGAGTAGTTTTACCAAAGCACAGCAAACCCCATCAAAGAGGTACAGGACCGACATGTACTGCATCTGAGCATAGTAAGGACATCCATGTAATGTGCTCCAACCACCCATTCTGGTGCATCCACTGCTTTATTATAACTTGTTCTGTGCTCCTAACACTGCCCCTCAGGGCAGTACAGGCTTCCAGTTTTGTCCTTTCATTTTACAAAGGACAGCATCAAAGCTATGTTAGAAAAGCAAGTTGTAGACTTGCCTAAAGTGTCGCAAAAGGGAAGTTGAACACCAATAATAACCACACAATGCCCTGACAACCTTTTATTTATATGCTGTTTGCTATGGCTTCTGGGGTAAAGGAAGAATCTCTATCCTCAGCAGCATGGGATTTTGAAGAGAATCAAGGTACAAAGAGTTAGTAACCATGCATTAGCACACCTGGGATGAAAACTTATGAAGCAGTCAACCCAGGAATTCTCTGAAAGAAGAGTATCCTAGAGCCGGAGTTGATCATAGGGATAGAGTGGAGGTTTGGGGTGTTGAGTTAACATTGAATTACCTCCCTTAACTTGGCTAGAGGGGCCCAAGGGACCTGGTGCAGAGATACCCAAAAGAACACTTAGTCAATTAGGCATGTGAGGAACAGGTTTGAATGCTAATAAGAAAAAAAAAAAAAGACTCTTTAATGCAATTATTTATTTCAGTTTAGGTTACTTTGAAAAGGTAACTAGTCCATTAATTTGGTAAAAATATTCAAATTGTATGATTATGTAGTATTTTTCAGTATGAAATGACTAATTTAGACTAAAACTAGAGCTTTAGGCTTTATTGCTCTTTCCTGAAATCACACACACACATACACACACATACATCCCAGGGATACTTATCATGCATTTGATTTTGCATATCAGAAACTTATGTTTATGAAGGACAGTGAATTTTCCCAAGTGCGTCCGTTCACTTTCTCCTTTCATTATTCTCCATTTGAGAAGCTGTATAAATGAAGTGGTAGAAGTGTGGACGATGGAACCAGACTGGCTGGGTGTGAATTTTAACTGCTATTAATTGTTGGGCAAGTTATGAAACATTCTGTACCTTTTTCCTAACAATGGACGGGCAATAATAAAAGCAGCAATGTCCTACATTTGTTGTATTCAGTGAGCTAATGTATAAGCAGTGCTCAAAACTAGATCATTTACAAATAAACGTTGAATATTTGACAAGATAACTTGCTGTGATAGGTAGCTGTGATATTATTGTTCTGGTTTTATTAATAAAGAACCTGGTTCGAAGCCAGTTCTTATGTTCTTGGTAACTTAGCAATGTATGACTATATGGGTTCAGAATATAAAAGGAAACTATTTATTATAAGAAAGTATTCAAAATACAAAAAGGAAGATAAGGCATCTCTATTTTGATGTTAGAGTGTCTATAGCTAAATCAAGATGCTGACTGATCATATTGAAATGTTAAGCCACTTACTGTACATATTGGAATTATTAGCCTTCACATGTCTAGAGGGCGGTAAAGCATCTGGGACCGTGAGCTCAGCTGCATGCTAGCAGGCTGGCGGAGGACATCCCCAAGCTACATACAGCTCCACAGAACACCTCTCGGTCCAGCTCCCTAAACCTCATTGCTACCTGGGAAGCAGAAGGGGCTTTCAGTATGATGGACATTGATCGTGGGTAGTGAAGGTCTGATCTGTGTATCCTGAATTCCCTCGATGTGTTACTGTCCTTTGGGTAAATCTTCCCTCACTAGTAGAAAGAGACCCCAACACTGGTTGGCATGTACAGACCAGCCTAGAGGAAAACCATGGTGGACAGCCATTTAGAGTCCCTCAGTCACTGCCTATTCAATGCTTAAGCCTGGACGCAGGAATTAGAATTGGAAGCATTACTGTGAAGGTGAAAAATGTGTTTTATCTGTGTTTTTGTTTTAGGTATAGATGGAAATCAGAAGCTCTGGAAGCATACACTTTCAGCTAAACACCATGTGGCCACACTCAGAAATGACTGAATTCAGAGACATAAGCAGGTTTCATTTTTGTTTTGTTGTCTCTCTGTTTAATTTTATAAAAGATAATACATTTTCTGAGTGTTTTCATTGACTGCTTTGCCATTTTATTAATTAGTTTCCAAAGCCTTGCTTCATGTAATATAAATGAATTATCAAAAATATTTCTATAACAAATCTGTATAGTTAACACCAAGTTAAACAAAATAAATAGGAGTGCTTACTCCAGCACTTCTGTGGTATAATAAAAACATATATTTGGTCTTTGTCTCAGATTCCTAACAGGGAGATTCAAAAGCCCTTGGAATTTCCTGAGTGACACTAGTGTCCCATTTTGCTAATAAGAGGACTCTGAAGGATCCTTGATAGCTTCAGAATGGGGGCTGGTGGCCAGAAAACAAAGCCAGATGGTTAGACCTTTCAGCCCTACCTGCAGACCTCTGGGGAAAAGACAAGGACTGGGGACTGAGTCAATCACTAATAGTCAATAATTTAATCAATCATTCCTATGTAATGAAGCCTCAAAAAACCTCTCAAACAATGAGGTTTAGGAAGCTGCTAGTAGGTGAATATACCCAGAGAGGGTATGGAAGTTCTGTTCCCCTATTCCCTTGCCTTGTCCTATTTATTGTTTTCATTTGACTGTTCAGAGTTGTATATTTTATAATAAAACTATAATATATAAATAGCAGTTTCCTGGGTTCTGTGTCATTCTAGAGAATTATTGAACCACAGGATGTGTTTTTATGGGAACTCCTAAATCTGTAGTCTGTTGGACAGAGTACAAATAACCTGGGTGTACCCAATACTTGTGACTAGTATCTGAAATAAGAAAAGTCAGGTGGGAATGAGCCCTTAACCTTTGGGATCTGTACTAACTCTGGGTATTTATTGTCCAAATTGAGCTGAATTGTAGCACATGCCAATTGTATAAGGGACTTAACTGTTGTTGGAAAAGATGTGTCTTCTAAGATATCTTGCTATATTTTTTTTCCTTTTTTTTATTAAGGTATTATTGATATACACTCTTATGAAGGTTTCACATGAAAAAGCAATGTGGTTATTACATTTACCCATATTATCAAGTCCCCACCCAAACCCCAATGCAGTCTCTGTCCATCAGTGTAGTAAGATGCCACAGATTCACTGTTTACCTTCTCTGTGCTACACTGTTTTCCCCATGATCCCCCACACCATGTATACTAAACATAAACCCCACAATCCCCTTCTCCCACCCTCCCCACCCACCCTCCCACACCCCTCCCCTTTGGTAACCACTAGTTCCTTCTTGGAGTCTCTGAGTCTGCTGCCGTTTTATTCCTTCAGTCTTGCTGCATTGTTATACTCCACAAATGAGGGAAATCATTTGGCGTTTGTCTTTCTCTGCCTGGCTTATTTCACTGAGCATAATATCCTCCAGCTCCATCCATGTTGTTACAAATGGCAGGATTTGTTTCCTTCTTACGGCTGAATAGTATTCCATTGTGTATATATACCACCTCTTGTTTATTCATTCATCTACTGATGGACACTTAGGTTGCTTCCATTTCTTGGCTATTGTAAATAGTGCTGCAAGGAACATAGGGGTGCATATGTGTTTTTGAATCTGAGAAGTTGTCTTCTTTGGGTGGATTCCAAGGAGTGGGATTCCTGGGTCAAATGGTATTTCTATTTTTAGTTTTTTGAGGACCTCCATATTGCTTTCCACAATGGTTGAAATAGCTTACATTCCCACCAGCAGTGTACAAGGGTTCCCCTTTCTCCACATCCTCTCCAGCATTTGTTGTTCTTAGTCTTTTGGATGGTGGCCATCCTTACGGGTGTGAGGTGATATCTCATTGTGGTGTTAATTTGCATTTTCCTGATGATTAGTGATGTGGAGCATCTTTTCATGTGTCTGTTGGCCATCTGAATTTCTTCTTTAGAGAACTCTCTCTTCATATCCTCTGCACATTTTTTAATTGGGTTATTTACTTTTTAGGTGTTGAGGCATGTAAGTTCTTTATATATTTTGGATGTTAACCCCCTGTCAGATATGTCATTTACAAATATATTCTCCCATACTCTAGGATACCTTTTTGTTCTGTTGATGGTGTCCTTTGCCGTACAGAAACTTTTTAGTTTGATGTAGTCCCATGAGTTCATTTTTGCTTTTGTTCCCCTTGCTTGAGGAGATGAGTTCAGGAAGAAGTTGTTCATGCTTATATTCAGGAGATTTTTGCCTATGTTGTCTTCTAAGAATTTTATGGTTTCATGACTTACATTCAGATTCTTGATCCATTTCAGCTTTACTTTTGTGTATGGGGTTAAACAATAATCCAGTTTCATTCTCTTGCATGTAGCTGTCCAGTTTTACCAACACCAGCTGTTGAAGAGGCTTTCATTTCCCCATTGTATGTCCATGGCTCCTTTATCATATATTAATTGACCATATATGGTTGGGTTTATATCAGGGCTTTCTAGTCTGTTCCATTGGTTTATGAGTCTGTTCTTGTGCCAGTACCAAACTGTCTTGAGTACTGTGGCTTTGTAGTAAAGCTTGAAGTTGGGGAGCATAATTTCTCCAGCTTTATTCCTCCTTCAGGTTTTTGATTACCAGTTCAATTTCATTGCTGGCAATTGGTCTGTTCAGATTTTCTGTTTCTTTCTGGGTCAGCCTTGTAAGGTTGTATTTTCCTAGAAAGTTGTCCATTTCTTCTAGGTTATCCAGTTTGTTAGCATACAATTTTTCATAGTATTCTCTCATAATTCTTTGTATTTCTGTGGTGTCTGTAGTGATTTTTCCTTTCTCATTTCTGATTCTGTTTATGTGAGTAGACGCTCCTTTTTTCTTGATTAAGTCTGGCTAGGGGTTTATCTATCTTGTTTATTTTCTCGAAGAACCAGCTCGTGCTTTTGTTGATCCTTTCTATTGTTTTATTCTTCTCAATATTATTTATTTCTGCTCTAATCTTATTATGTCCCTCCTTCTACTGACTTTGGGTCTCTTTTGTTCTTCTTTTTCTATTTCCTTAATTGTGAGTTTAGACTGCTCATATGGGATTGTTCTTTCCTGAGGTAGGCCTGTATTGCAATATACTTTCCTCTTAGCACGGCCTTCGCTGTGTCCCACAGATTTTGCGGTGTTGAATTATTGTTGTCATTTGTCTTCATATATCGTTTGATCTCTGTTTTTATTTGGTCATTGATCCATTAATTATTTAGGAGCATGTTGTGAAGCCTCCAAGTGTTTGTTGGATTTTTCATTTTCTTTGCATTATTCATTTCTAGTTTCATACCTTTGTGATCTGAGAAACTGGTTGGTACAATTTCAATCTTTTTGAATTCACCAAGGCTGTTTTTGTGGCCTAGGATATGATCTATTTTTGAAAATGTTCCATGTGTGCTTGAGGAGAATGTGTATTCTGCTCCTTTTGGGTGTAGAGTTCTGTAGGTGTCTGTTAGGTCCATCTGTTCTACTGTGTTGTTCAGTGCCTCTGTCTCCTTACTTATTTTCTGTCCAGTTGATCTGTCCTTCAGAGTAAATGGTGTGTTGAAGTCTCCTAGAATAAACGCATTGCATTCTATTTCCCCCTTTAATTCTGTAAATATTTGTTTCACATATGTAGGTGCTCCTGTGTTGGGCACATAGATATTGATAATGGTTGTATCTTCTTGTTGGATTGACCCTTTTATCATTATGTAATGTCCTTCTTTGTCTCTTGTGACTTTCTTTGTTTTGAAGTCTATTTTGTCTAATATAAGGACTGCAACTCCTGCTTTTTTCTCCCTGTTAGTTGCACAAAATGTCTTTTTCCATCCCTTCACTTTTAGTCTGTGTATGTCTTTGGGTTTAAAGTGAGTCTCTTGAAGGCAGTGTATAGATTGGTCTTGTTTTTTTATCCATTCAGTGACTCTATGTCTTTTGATTGGTGCATTCAGTCCATTTACATTTAGGGTGATTATGGATAGGTATGTACTTATTGGCATTGCAGGCTTCAGATTTGTGGTTACCAAAGGTTCAAGGTTAACTTTCTTACTATCTAAGAGTCTAATTTAACTCAATATGCTATTACAAACACAATCTAAAGATTCCTTTTTCTTTTCTCCTCCTTTTTCTTCCTCCTCCATTTTTTATATATTAGGTATCATTCTGTACTGCTTGTCTATCCCTTAATGAGTTTGGGGATAGTTAATTTAGTTTTGCATTTTCTTAGTAATTAGCTGTTCTATTTTCTTTACTGCGGTTTTACTACCTCTGGTGACAGCTATTAATCTGTAGGACCACTTCCATCTATAGCAGTACCTCCAAAATACACTGTAGAGATGGTTTGTGGGAGGTAATTCTCTCAGCTTTTGCTTATCTTGGAATTGTTGAATCCCTCCTTCAAATTTAAATGATAAACTTGCTGGATAAAGTAATCTTGGTTCAAGGCCCTTCTGCTTCATTGCATTGAATGCATCATGCCACTCCCTTTTGGCCTGTAAGGTTTCTGTTGAGAAATCTGATGATAGCCTGATGGGCTTTCCTTTGTATGTGGTCTTATTTCTTTCTCTAGCTGCTTTTAATAGTCTGTCCTAATCCTTGATCTTTGCCATTTTAATTACTATGTATCTTGGTGTTGTCTTCCTTGGGTCCCTTGTGTTGGGAGATCTGTGCACCTCCATGCCCTGAGAGATTATCTCCTTCCCCAGATTGGGGAAGTTTTCAGTAATCACCTCCTCAAAGACACTTTCTATCCCTTTTTCTCTCTCTTCTTCTTGTACCCCTATAATGCGAATATTGTTCCGTTTGGATTGGTCACACAGTTCTCTCAATATTCTCTCATTCTTAGAGATGCTTTTTTCTCTCTGTGCCTGAGCTTCTTTGTATTCCTCTTCTCTAGTTTCTATTTCATTTATTGTCTCCTCCACCATATCCAATCTGCTTTTAATACCATCCATTGTGCTCTTCAATGATTGGATCTCTGACTGGAATTCATTCCTGAGTTCTTGAACATCTTTCTGTACCTCCATGAGCATGTTAATGATTTTTTATTTTGAACTCCCTTTCAGGGAGAGTCATGAGGTCAATATCATTTAAATCTTTCTCAGGAGTTGTATTAATAATTTTACTCTGGACCAGGTTCCTTTGGCATTTCATATTGTGAATGGCACCCTCTGGTGCCCAGAAGCTCTACTCTTTGGAGCTGCTCAGCCCCTGAAGCAATGTCGTGGATTGCAAGGGAGTGGTATTGGTGCCTGGGAGGAGGAAAGAGCTGTTTCCTTCTCCCAGGCTGCTATGCCTGTCTCCACTGCCTGAACCAGTGGGCTAAGCACACAGATATGTCTCTGTGCTTTGCGGTTTTAGTTGCTGTAGACATATCTTCCCTCTGGCTGGCCTAACGCCAGGGTAGGATTTCCCGGTTTGCTAGTCTGGTGGGGCTGGTCAGGAGAAAGGCACAGTAGTCTTCCTGTCATGGAAGGTTGTTCCTGGACCTGTGTAGGCAGCCAGGGAGCTGGAGCACCTGAAGACTGTGAAAGCTCCCAACCTGCTGGGCAGAGTGCAGCTAGACAATTTTGTCCACCTGTCCTTTCTCCTGAACAGTAAGCTCTGTGCAATCCTTGCCCCTTTAGCAGCCCTCTTGATAAGGGCTTATTTGATAGGAAGTTTCTCAGACTTCCCACCTTTCTTTTGTCCTAGAACAGCTGGATATGGATCCCTGCTTTCCACAAGCAGCTGGAATCTTAGTTTCTCCAGGAATTCTGCCTGTCTTAGCTTTCCAACCCCCTAATTATGAGAGTATCATGCAAGCACCATGAAATGTAGGTTTGTGCTCCCAGAGCAGATCTCCAGAGCTAGGTATTCAGCAGTCCCAGATTTCTCCCTCCCTGCTCCATTCCTCTTCCTCCCATCAGTGAGCTGCGTTGGGGAAGGGCTTGGATCCCACAGGACCACATTAGTACATTACCCTTTTCCGTGAGGTCTGCTCTTGTCTCCAGGTGTATGCAGTTTATTGCAGTCCTCTTTCCTGTTGCTCTTTCAAGAATAGTTTTATTAGTTATATTTTCATATTATATGTGGTTTTAGGAGGAAGCCTCTGTCTCACCTTTCATGCTGCCATCTTTAATCCCTAAGATATCTTGGTATATTAAAGTTCATTAAAAATCTTCAAGAGAAAGACACTTAATTTTCCAAAATTCATGTTCCACTCTAAGATTCTTTATTTGGTAGAACATCATTGGTATATACTTGAAAAACAGCACTTCACAGAAACTGCTTAAACATATTTAACATGATATAGTGCACTTACCTTTGTGTTAGACACTGTAAATAGAGTGAGAGGAATAAAACATTTAAATGCATGTAGATTTTTTAATGTTCTATTTACAATCACAGCATCTTAAGCTGCTGTGCTTGCTTCCACTTCTAGTTTTAACCAGAGTTCTTATTTCTTCCTTAGGAAACCAACAACAAATTATAACAAATTTCAGCAAGAGTCGCTGGGTTATAAGCAAGTGTAAGAGGGTTTTGGTGCCTAATGAAAAGAAATTAGATCTTTAAATGAACCCAGGACCTCTATCAAGTTTCAGAAACACAAAGCCAACAAAGACCAGTCAGTTAACACAAAACAAAGAAGTATTTTGGAGAGTGAACAGAGTCATGTTAAGAAGAGACCCATTCTTCAATCTCAATCACTTCCATCCAGTAATCTAGGCTCTATATTGACACCTCTACTGATTTTTCCAGAGTGTTGGAAATCTGGATCTTGTCTGAAATTTTCCTTATTTTTTTCCAAATAATTTCAGTTAAATAAATACTGTATGGATCATTATTTTTTAAATATATATACATCTGAATATAAAATATATAAAATTTATTAAATTAATAATATAAATATATATATATGTATTAGAATTTGAGCCTCCATGTGTGGTTTGCAAAGATCTCTTAGAATACAATACTACTTATAGTATAGCACCTGACTACCTATTCAACCGTACTGCCAAAACTCCAACCTATTTATACTCTTGATCATTCTGAGTCACATACACTTCCTCTTTATTTTTTTTCCTTTATTGTCCAGGATGTTTGTTGGGTTCTTATAACACCTACTTATCTACTGCCCCTTAAAAAATTTTGGCTTAAGCATCATTTCCTTTGTGAAGCTCTTTCAAACACATTCACATTTTGTTTCCATTGTAGTCTGCCACTGTCCTCTTTTGTACACCAATAATGCATCAAAATGCTTTTATCACAGCCCTATAGCTTCTATTGAATGCATAGTTTTATGCATCTATATTCCTTAAAGGACTGTAGACCCCAAGAACAATGCCTTGTATATAACTGTCATGTAATCATTTTTGTGTGGATGAGTTAATGAAAGAAGACAAACATTCTGGCTCTAAGCAATGACCAGTTAAATAGTCCACCATTGCCTGTGATTCAAGCTTGAACTACTTAGGATGCCACATGAGATTCTTGTCTGGCACATCAGCAAGAAAAGAAGTTTGGAGTCTCTGTCCCTGGTTAGCTGCACGAACTTAATAAGATACTTAATACTTTGTATTTATTATTATCCATTTTCTTGCCTGTGAAATAGTGATAATAACAGAAGTCTTGGACAGTTATTTTATAAATTTAATTAAATAATAGAGTACTTCTACTACAGTAACTGCCACAGAAGGGGGTTCAACTATTAATTTCCTACCTGCTTCCCTTCTCTTTATCATCAGCACCAACCTACAAAGTTTGTCACAGCTCCTCATCACAACATCTATCCAGCTATTGTTAATTTCCCTGTTGCTATCACAGATTCTTGTTCACACATGCACGAATTTGTACATACTCCTCTTTCCATCTATGTGACCTACCCCTTTTTCTAATTGTCCTCCAAGGCTGACTTCAGATTCAATTTCCTCTCATTTTTCCAGGGAGAGTTAATTCTCTCATCTCTTCGGTCTGGCATTTAAAAGAGAGCCTGGCACATACTAGGTGGACATAAAATACCCACTTATAGTATTATTTTCTTTTAGATGCTGAGTTCTTTAAAGGTAGCAATAATGTCTCATTCCCTTCCCTTTGGAACTCTGTTGCCTATGACATTGTTTGGGAAAATATCATGCTTCAATGTATAATTGATGTATATGTATGACCAAAACCAAATTGGACTCTGGGAACTGGAAGGTAAGGACTTCTCTTGACCAGCAACACATTCTTCACTCCTGGACAATTCTCTTATGAATTAAATCCTAAAAACCTTTCCATTTACTAGTAAACATGATCCCTTATTTACTAACAAAAATATTTATAGATTCAC
>JAVSCE010021345.1:0-45430 GCA_032199065.1 Smutsia gigantea
GGATCTCCCACTAGATTGTGTTAAACCAAATTATTTGTCTTTGGAGTAGATGCATCTCCAAAAATACATCTTACTTGCCACATGATTCAAAAGTGAAAAATGGGAATCTTTTCTATTGAACAATGCCATCCACTGCTTATCTTTTATTAAAGGCAACAAAATACTTTGTTGTAAATTATTTGGGGGAACCCTGCTAAGAAATCAAATTGAATTTGATATCAAATGGAATCAAATACCATCATTTCATATAAAAACTACCTTTGATGGTCACAAAAGGTACTCTTGATACTTAAAAATACATAACCTGGTTCAGGCAAATTTTATACCCTTATAAACTAAATGTACTACATTGTTCACTTTTACCACTGTAGCATTAATCCTCACCAGTTCACACCTGGATTGGTGCGACTGTCTCCTTAACAGTCAAGCATTAAACAAGACACTTAATATTAGGGTGTCTACTTTAACCTTAACAATAGCCCCCTCAAGTAGGAACTGCCTTTCCTGTTCTGGAGACAGAGTAAGAAAATTCAGGAGCCACCTGTGCCCACGGCTGTATGACAACGAGTGTTCTCTCCAATCCAAAAGTGCAAAGGGATCCAATTACACTCACGACTCTTAAGTAATGGAAGCCTACACCTGTAATAAGCAATAAAAGTAAAGAAACAACAAAGAGGCTTTATAAATAAATGCTCATGAGGAGAACAACACCCCACTGAGGGCTTTGAGGGACCAGAGCAAACAGCATTCGCTACTCGTCCTATGGTGGGGAGCAGCTAGAGGTTGAAGGTGTGGGGAAAGCACATGGCAGGCAAGGGGGAAAATTCATGCTCACTGCTACTGAGACTGGTTAATTTGCTGACCTGGGACTCAGCTACCTATTTGCATTCAGTTGTCAGAATGTTTCAGGGAGGGAAAAAATGCATTAGCAGGGAAGAAAAAATTAGGCATCTTTTCCTACACAGGGTCACTGCACATCCTATGAATGAGAAGTGGTTGACCTGAGAGAGGCGGACACTGGGGAAAACACTTTGGAGGAAGCTGCATAAAGGTCAGTTATTTAAAGTTAATTAGGTTTTCTATCAGCTGTGGCCTTAACCAATAACCAATATGAATTGGTTTAATATATGTTATTAAATTGTTCTTTCTTTTAAACAAATGATAATTCTCATTTGCTCTACAATTAAAATAAGCAACATTTTTGGCATTATTCGGGTTTAAAGAAGTGTTCTGTATTACATAATTCCTTTTGTACTGTCAACCAGTGAAATCAAATGAACTGAAATTAGGTCTGTTGCCAACTGAAAAAATTCTCCAAATTAGTTTTGACTTCACCCTGTGGTTGTGAGTTAATGCATGTACAGTGCCTGGCTTACAGTGACATCCTTAAGTAATGATAACCACATTTTAATGTTTTCAAGTCATATATATTAAAAGGCTTCCTAATGTCATTGGATGTTATGGGCTGAATTGTGTTCCCCAAAACTGATATGTAGAAGCCCTAACTCCCAGTTTCTTAGAACATGACTTATTGGAGAAATGGTCTTTAAAGTGGTAATTAAGGTTAAATGAGCTCCTACTGTTGAGCCCTGACCCAGTACAACTCGTGTCCTTACAAGAAGAGGAAATTCAGACATACACATGCGTGTACACAGAGGAAAGACCGTGTGAGGACACAACACCAAGGCAGCCGTCTGCAAGCCAAGGAGAGAGGCCCCAGGAGAACCCGACCTGATGTTCCCTTGAGCTTGGACTTCCAGCCTCCGGAAGTGGGAGAAAAAAGCTTCTGGTGTGTAAACCAACCAGCCTGTAGTCCCATGCAATGGGGAGTGGGTGCATGGATTCCATGTATTAACCACTTAGGACGTTGATGCCACTAGGAGTATCGTCTCAAGTTTGACAAGAGTCACCTCTGCCCTGGACTGACTGCTGAAACTCTCTTAAGAGGACCTTTTCTTACAGACACATGGAAATGAATGGAAAAATAGTTAAATGGAAAATTGCTATGTTATAGGATCCTACTTATGGGACTAATACATACTCATAAGTTAAATTGTGTTTATTTATAATTATAGCCTTTCAAAAAAGTTTTAGGAAGGACTATGACAAAAATAGGTGTACAAAAAATTTGGTTAAAAATAAAAAGGAGAGTGGATAGAAGCCATTTTGGAGGGAGAAAGAGACATCCAAGGGACATGGTTTAATATTAAAGTTCTTAAAATTAGATTTAAGATTTAATTATGAAGATGAGGAAAATAAGGCAATCCACACAGACATTTGACCCTTGTGAGAAGAACTATATTAGTTTACTGGAACAAAGCTATTCCTGTTATTAAAACATTTTCCAAATGGATGGCAGGTAGAGAACTCTGAGTTAACATAATGAATGAGATTTTCAACTTTTATTTTTCAAAACATGAAATAGTTTTACCATTTCTAATATATGGGTTTTTAAGAAAAGGTGATACATTTATTTCAAATTAAAATACATCCTTAACAGTGAAACCATTCTGTGCGATACTGTAATGGTGGATCCATGACATTATGCATCTGTCAAAACTCATGGAAGGGCACAACATGGAGTAAATCCTAATGTAAACTATGGACCTCAGTTATGGATAGTGTATCATTACTGATTCTAACGAATGTGCCACACTAATGCTGGAAGTTAATAATAGAGAAACCTTCAAGGGGATGGGGCAGTATGGAACTCGCTGTACTCTGAGATCCATTTTTTTGTAAACCTAAAACTGGTCTAAAAATAAAGTCTATTTTCACAGACTCCAAGAAGGGACTAGTGGTTACCAAAGGGAAGGGGGTGGGGAGGGAGAAGGGGATTAAGGGGCATTATAATTAGCACACACATTATAGGTAGGTCACAGGGAAGGCAGTATAACACGGAGAAACCAAGGAATGACTCCACAGCATCTTACTATGCTGATGGACAGTGACTGCAGTGGGGTGTGGGGGGAACTTGACAATATGGGTGAATGTTGGGACCACAATGTTGCTCATGTGAAACCTTCATAAGATTGTATATCAATGATACCTTAATAAATAAATTAAAATAAAGTATTGATAAAAAACAGTTTCCTTAGATGTTATGGTATAATCTGCTATATTATTCAGTATTTGAAAGGAATGTTTAGTTGCCAGTATCCTAGTCCCTTGCAAACATGAGTTCCAGTGAATTGCCTTAAGGTGGTTTTAGTTGGAACTATATAATCTACCTGAATCTATAACTTTGCATAAATACTCTAAGTATGGAGAGAGTGAGATGGTGTTTCATGGAAGTCATATTATTTTATCAGATATGTAATAAAGTTGAAATTATACTATTTAAAAAATAATCAATGACCTTAACTTGAAACATTTTTCTGAAAGAACAATCTTCTGTGTGTTAAATATCAATTTTGCTTAAGTGTTCAGATAACTCAAAGTAGAAACCCCAAAGTTTTATAACATTGGAGAAAAGGAAATAAATAATTTCCTTAGATGACTGAAAAATCAGGCTTCATCCACCGGATTATTCAAATTTTAAACTACTCTACACACACTTAAATGTCTGTGGTGAAAGACACCATAATATTAAACAAGAGATTTATTATTAGAGCTATTGCATTGTTTACTTATATAATATGTAGTTATTGTGCTCCAGCTTGAATAAAACTTTGTTAATATGGTTAATACAAAGTTAAACATCAGGGAACTAATTATTCTAAAGTATTTTTTGACTCTTAAAGCAATATTTCAAATTAATTTTAACTGTAAAACCATAATATACTTATAAAATAGTAACAGTAAACCAAAGATCTTAATATATATTAAATGTATTAGCCGTTAATAGCACCACATAAACCATATGAACGAAAATATGCAAAATACATTTATAATTTTTGCTCAAGTAAAACATCACACCATATTTAGAAACAGTTATAAGAGAACACAATGAAATATTTTTGTGCCTAAGTATGCATTTGACTTTTCATTGTTTTTTTCCACATTAATTGTTATTTTTGAAGGCAACTTGGGAAAACAGAGTTTCACAGTCTGAACAGAAGTTGTCTCTCCATAGGCATGGAGCAATATTTATTAATAAACTAGTGTCTATTAATGAAGAAAGGAGAGGAAGGGAGAAGCCTCTCTGCAGTCAGGCTTTCAGTGTTTTTACATATAGATTTAATGGAAAGTTCATTCATAAACCTGAAAAATCTGCTTTTATGTTCTTTTGCCATCCCAGGTTCTTTCTGAGTTTTAATTTGAAGGATAATTTTTCCTAGAACTATTCAGCACCCATTCTGGGGTCTACCAATCCTTTTTCACATAAGCACAATGGGATACACCAAAAGAGTTTGGGAATGTCCATTTGGACCTTGGTGGAAAAAGCCATGCCATTTCTATACAGCCTATAATTATGATAAGAAAAATGAAAGACAGTTTTAGTCAACACACTGCTAAATATACAATCTCCAAATATTTAAAAATCTTTAATAAGAAATCTGAGGTTTTCATGGAATACCTTTTTTTTATAGTAAGTTTTTATGATTGAGATATCAAATTCTTGCTAATTACCATCAGTGAAAACTTTATTCACAAGAGTTGGTAACAAATGGTAGCAAAGAAATCATCCCTTTTTCGCCAATGGACAGAAAGTTCTTTCTTGCCAGGAACCAGGAGGGATACATTTTTAAGTTCACAGTCCTTCCTTTTCATACACTGACAATACAATGTTGAAGTTCCTTGTGGAAATGGGAAAGCTTTTTGAATTTTTTCATATTAGGTATTTTAAAATGATAAAACTTTACTCCAAGCATACAGAGGTATTGCTGCTGCAATGGTCTTAATAATTTTTCCTTAGGATTTAAAACATAACACCAATGAAATATCACAAATGAATCATTTCTATCCTTTTTCCAGAGTTGAATTTTTGCTGCAAATTCACCAATTCTGTGATTATGTGCAATATTCTTCACACAGTTTTTGGAGCTCATTCAGATGCTCCGAAATGGCAGCGAACTAAGCTGTTTTTTCAAGTGAGTAACTCTCCTACAGTGAACGACATTCAAATACACTCACAACCCATTTTTCTATTAACAACAAAAAAAGTGCCCTTTGGACAGTTTGCACTTTGGTATATATGTCAGCAAATATGGAATTCTAATCCCTTACCTTTGCGTAAAGCTGTAGCCATTTATTTTTATAATATCAATTTATCTGGGATTTAAGGTTTATGAACAAACTTATATACAAGAGCTTCTGTGTGAGTAAAACTAACATAGAACCATCATGGGACCCTCAGACTAATCTATGGACGTTCCTATCTTCATACCGTTTTCAGAGTTTATACCTTTATGCCAGTAAGACCAGAGCATTAGTCTCATGTAATGTGTGCTTAACATCTTGTTTTAAAATATTTCCTTGTCTCATTGAATACATAATTTACAGAAGTTTGTGGTGCTTCTTTTTTTTCCAGAATAAATATTGTCCGTTAAGGATTCTAAATACCTCTATTAGCTAACATATTTATTCATTCCTTAAAGTCATCAACATGCAATAGGAAATTTTTGATTTCATAATCTCATTAGTGCTGTCATTGTGATGTATGACATGCCACCAGTACCACTGCTAAGTGCATTATTCAAAAGTGGCTCATTTTCTATTCCTTTTGCTTCATCGGTTGCCAGCATATCACTGATGATGTTTGCATAGGTTAGTAAAATAAGGACTTTTGCATTTGTGTGAGGCATTTCGGCTTAAAGCATTAAATGTGAAGTGTTGTAAATGGCTTTAAGAGACTGATCGGACTGTTCTGTACTCAAGCAATTAATGAAATTTTCTTACTTATTGCTTAAGAGAATCCAAATTTTCTTCCACCAAAAACAGCTGTTTTGGGGGTATGGTGCCCACAAAATCTGTCCTCTATGTAGATTCACTTGATTGACTTTTGCATTAAATAGAACGCTCAGACCAAGGGTGAGAATAACTATAAGGACTATGAATTTCAATTTGAAAGAATCATTATTATATTACTTAATCAGTATCTTCAACATTTGAGGGGAATCTTGCGACTCCGAAATCTTTCCAGCTTTCATCCCAAATTATCCATTGGGCTGGGAAAGTAACATATATAATAATGAAATCTAACCAGACTGCTTCAGAAAATCTGTTTGTGAATAATATATATACTTGGCATATGATATATGTAAATAATAATGCAACATGTAAGTAATATAAGATTATTTGTCGGATTTAATATATTGTTACTACATGAAACATATAATATCATTCTATTTAATATATTATATAATTTATTATAGTTTGTTTTGGCCAATAAAAGGTAGGGATGGAGGGGACACCCATCATTGCCCAGAAGAAGCATTTAACACTGGATGCCTTCTTTCCCTGCAGTAGCAGTTATGAAAGAACGTGTTAAGTGAGGTAACACAAGACGGGAACCCCAGAGTAGGAGAGCGCTGCCCTGGAGAGTCACTGGCTTCTACAGTGGTCTTCACATGATGGAGAAATTGACGTTTTTGTGTTAGGCACAGAGACTGGGGGTACTGGTGACACAGCACGCTCAGCCTGCCCTGTCTGTCAAGGTCTCAGCCCGATGACCTAACTTCTCAAAGCAGTGGAATTAGGATGAAGTAGCTATGAAGTGAAATCAGTTGGAATCAAATTTATTGTAGCTTAAATTCATAAAACAAAAATATTTCTGACTCCTGAAAATCTTGATATATTCCCACCTAAAGAAAAAGATTTTATTATAATGTTCTGTAAAATGTTATGACTCTATTAGAGAAGGCTGTTGCTTCCTTTCCAGGTAAAATTGTGTAATATTTAACTAATATCTGTATACAAGTTGCCACAAATAAAAGAATAAAGGACTATGAAGTTCTTTTTTGATATGTAATTGAAAAAAATCAAAACAAGCAGTAGAGATGATACAGAAGAATGATATGACATAAAAAATATGAAATTTAGATTTCCAACAGTCCAATAATGCAATGCTATGCATACCATTTTATATGTTAAACTACTGGCAAAGCAGTAAGATTATTGCATTCTCCCTGGTGTGCATTCTAATAACTCAGGAAGATATAAGCTGTTCTTCACTTCATTGCTATTCTTCCTCCAGGCATCTCTATGCCATGAAATTCAATGAAAACCCTTTCTTTTGACAGAATCCAGCTAAAAGTATATAAAATTACCAGAGCTCAGGCAGAATGATTCTTTTCTGCAGATTGTGCCCATTAACAAATTACACTGAAATATCACTGCCTCTAATTCCATTACTCTGACAGAGCACAGGTTGTGTAGACGCTCCTTTTCCCAACTGCATGATGATTAGTTTCTGAAATCTGATGCAATTTAGTTATCCTCATATTTCAGGCTACTTATGTCAACAAAGAAGGAATCCTAATTCCCAATCTTTGTGACAGGCTTTTGTTAATTTTCAAAGAAAAAAGAGTTTTTGTAATATACTGTAGTGAAAACAGAACTTGCTGCTAATTGGAGTACTCAAAACACCATTAGAAAAGGGAAAAACAAAATTAAATTAAAGTTAATCTTGTGCCTAATCAGTTTCTACAATGTGGTCTCAAACTGTGCTCCAGAGACCAGAACGTCCCCAAAGGGTGCTCACTTGCTGGACATGGGCGCCAGGGAAACAAGGAGGTCCCCTGCTTCCTGAGACCTGGAAGAAAGAAAGAGGTGCCTAGAACATCATGCTCACTACGCCCTTCTGGTATGACCTGGTATTACATTAACTGAAATTGCAGTCCATTGAACTATTACACTATTAAACCCCAAACCATTTGTTGATATCAGTGAAATCACAAAACAGAGTAAGATTTTATCCTAAACACATAAAACTTAAGACATATGTATTCTGTTCGTTATTAAGAGAAAAGAGCACGTTCATGTATGAAGAAATAACAATGTATTTGAACAGCTCTTGAAAATTTGCCATAATAATACATAAGTCGTAGTTTAAAAACAATTCCCAACAATGACTGCCAGCTCCCTCAAAAGATGTATCAGCTCACCAGCCATTGTGTGTCAACAGTAATGTTGGACTTGCTACAGAAAGTGAACTATATAATTTAACACAAGCAAAAGCAAAACCCACAATATGACACCCATTATTTCTAAAGAGCTGCCTATGTTTTCTGAACTAGAGACATGATGTTGTAAGTATTTAATATATGCAGAATTCTATAAAAATTTCCTCAATATTACTATTTCTTTTATAAAGCCAATGAAGTTATTCAAAGCAATTAAATAAAATCCCTAAGTTGCCAAGGAGATTTAAGCAGTAAAAACAATTAGCAAATTCTAATATAAATTTAATTAAGTCATTATTACTTGGGAAACGTCACCATACAACATGGAATAAAACATGGCTTCCCAGACCATCTTTTCATTATCATTCAAAAACACAACTATTTAACTTTTTAAAGAATTTGTGTATAAACCTCAGAAAGCAGCTCCAGTGACATAAAAGCATCTTTCCAACAACCTAAATAGAAAGTATTCCTAGATCCGGTTCACTCTGCTCTATCACATACCCCAACGGGACAAACTAGGGCAAGTAACCTACGACATACAATAGGAGAATGGGCTATGATGTCAGATGCATTCACATAACCGTAATAAAGGGCTACTGAAAGAGTATTTGATTTTACACAAATGTATAAATATGTAAGTTGAGCAATAGTCTTTTAAATGCCAATTACTTATTATACTTAGAAATTTTATTTTCTAAATTCTTATTGTAGAGTCCCAGAACTGCAAGTCATTTCAAAATGCTGTCATGGGCTTAAAGCAAACAAATATAACAATAAAACTAAAAGTTCTCTTCAAAAGTGTCCCCTCCCTCCATCACATCCTGAGCATCTACATCTGTGAACGCAACGAATTCAACAATTTGGGCAAAAATTCTGCTGCTTCAACCAACAGGAAGCTTTATCCTCATGAATGGGCTGACACGTCCTCTTGGAGAAGTGACTACACGTCTATCTCACTGTTCTCATCAATTTTATCAAAGTGCATAGGATTAGTTGTCATATATTTTAACACTTGGCAATCTCATGTATGCTCTACACCATGGGATTCACCTGGAAACATCTTAGGTGCATGCATGCTCTGCCTAAGTGCATTACCCTCACCCTCACCTCTCCCCAAGTGCCACGAGAACACTCATTGTCCCTCTTGTAGGGACACTTAAAAAGTGTCAGGTATCTTTAAATTTTATAGCGATAAAGATTTTGCACATTCAATTTACCTTGTGTAAATACATGAGCACGAATGAAAGGATTTGTATTACATTAACCGAGATGATGTCAAGGCAAATATCCTGTGCATATATTATCTGCTTCCAACTTACCATTTCCCAGTGTGTGTGTATTAGCTACAATAAATTGAATCAAGCTAAAACAATATCCTTATCCTGTCCTGTAAGTAGATGCAATGAGCAGACTAGTCTGAATTATTATTTAGGCAAAACGATATTTGCCTAAAAGCTTCAGCAAGACTAATGCTTAGAATAATATATTAAAACCCTGTTGTTGTTGTTTTTAAATTAACTTAGATGTTTGACTTCCAGAGGCATGAAAATTAAGTAAAACAACAGATGTAAATGGGACAGTGGCAGAAAAAACACTCAGTTATATGAAAGACTTGTTGAAAGTGAACTTTTCATTAAAAACATTTTTTTAAAAAGAAGGAATATAAAAAGCAAGAACAGATAGAAATGCAAAGTATGAAGGAGACTGGATAGCATGGATGGTGCAGTGGACCTGTGGCTTTGATGTAACACTTTGTTCCAAATGCACAGCAAAAAAAAAGTTAAAACAAAACAAAGTAAGATAAAACCTAGGCAGGCTCAAAAACAAGATGAGCATCTCTGTAGACCAGATATGAACTTAATGTAAATTACCACCGGGACAGGAAGCAAGCAGAAGCAAGTGAGGCTCAGCTTCTGCAGAGTAAAGGGGCTTGAAGGCGACAGGAGGTAGGGCACAGCCCTAGGATAATCAGAACCTAACACACTCCAAATGGAATCAACTTCATGGAACATTCTTCTGGTTTTCTCCACCCCATTAGCCACTCTTTCTCTATCTCTAGAAGATGCTTCAAGGTTCAGCCTGGGACCTTCACTTATCTACACTCTTACCCTAGGTGATTTCAACCAGCACCACCAGGTCTTTAAAACCACTTGTACAAAGATGAATGCTAAATCTGTCTGAAGCTTGACTGTTCCCCTGAGATCTAGACTCCTACATTTAAGTGTCTACTTATCATTTCCACTTGCATAGGTAATAGGCAACTCAAACTGAACAGAGGCCAAAACTAACTCTTGATTCACTCCTGCACCCAGTAACAAACTCCATGGTAAACAGATTCACCCCGCCTGCAAATGCTCAGACTTCAAGGCTAGTAATCGAGCTCGACTCCTGTTTTATTCCAAATGTAATCAAATTGCAAGTCCTGTCAGCTCTACTCTCAAAATATATCCCCATATGGCCATTTCTCATTCACAGCTATCATCTTATTCCTGGCCATTATCTAGGATGGAACATGACTACAGCCTCTGTCTGGTCTCTCACTTCCACTCTTCATGATACCTATAGTGGCCTTTTAAAAATGTAAATTATCGTGTGCAAAGGCTTCCTCTCACAGAAAACAAAATCCTTAACAATCCCCTTGCACGCAGGCCGTGCCTATTCTCCTAGCTCGCCACGCTGCCTTGCGATTTCTCCAAGCCAAACAGATTCCTGCCTCGGGTCTTTTTCTGCATATCTGACATATTACACACAATACAGGGGAGGGAGGAGGAAAGAGTAAAAGGGGAGGGAGAGGAAGCAAGAGAACTTGTAAAATCAGGCAGGAGATTAAATCAACTGTCTAGATGAAAGATCATTGGGCTCATTTTAGTCGTTTATAAGCTTTATGGTTATAGTTACCTTTCCCTCATTTTTACAACTTTCTTTCTTTCCTTTCTTTCCATGTCCCTCATATCAAGGAATGATCAGGATGGACTTTTCTTTAGACCAGATAATGAATAAAAGGACCATGAGATCTTCTTTTTATTTATTATCTGGTTTGACTTGAGGTAAGTGATACGGATCACAGAATGCACAGGGAATGGGGGAAGCTCATTATGCATTTTAATAAGAGCTGAGCAAATAGACAGCAAACAAAATTGTTGTGATGTCTTCAATCTAGGGATTGGACTAAGACGGGAACATGTAGCCACTGCCGGGCGCTGCATACAGGAGTCTGTGTCCTGCACCAAACAGCCTCTCCATCAACACCAGAATTGAAAACTCACAGAGGGATGAACAAATTCCAACTAGTGCCTCCCCAGTAATGGTCAGGGCATAATGACAATCTAGTGTTGAGCCACTGTTTATTCATATATGCATTCAGCCTTCTCAAAATTTGGGACTAATAAGAATTAGTATACAGAAACTTGTGAACTTAGCATCCCCACCACGAATTATAACCTTGCGTCAATGAGAGCATGCATAGGATGACCCTTCATTAGAGGAAACACAGGGCAAAGGTGGACATCATGCTCACCCTCTCAGATCCAACAGCGCAAGATAATAACATCCCGTCAGCTTGTTTTGTATGTATGTATGTGTGATTCTTTCTGTGTATTTACACGTAAAAGTGAGTGTCTAGCGCTATACTCTGAACACAGTAAGTAGCAACTCTTACTCATCATTTCTAAGCCAGGAGTTCAGAGTTCAGAATGTCTGCGATACCATATCTCATTTGGATTATCACCGCCAATGATCCAAATACTTCCATGGATTTTTTTTTCTTCACTTTGTACAATGGTCTCCCACCTCTACACACTGGGAAGCAGAGGCCGGGGAGCGTAGGTGACCTTTTACACATTAACAATGGTGGGGGCTGACGTCTGAGCATCCTGAGAATGTACCCACTACATTGCAGGGCCGAGGGAAACTTCTGTTTACCACTGAACTGCCCACACTCAACTGAAGTCAGCAAAATGATTCCCAGTCAACCACTTAAGGTAAATACAGAGCTGGATAAGGCAAGCTCCCTGGCCTCTAGGGGTCTGGAGACAGGAGGAAAGGCCTCCAATAACCAGCAGTAAAGCAAAACAGCACAGAGCAGGCTGGGCTAAGCCAAAGCTCTTGGCAGTTACGCTTGAAGGGAGGAAGGAAGGGAGCTACCGGAGATGCAGAAATGGCAGCTGGCCTTTACTCTGAGCACAGGACTGGCAGGAATCCAGCGGCTGCTTGGGGACAGGGGGAGGGTGGTGGCTTTGGTGCGAGTGGGACACGGAAGCCTGGCAGTGAGTGGCAGAAAGAGTGACGCCCGGCTATTCCTCACTCAACACCTCTGTTAAGGGTGCGGCCAGGCACACTCCGCCTCACTGCACTTGGAGGACACCCTGTGGTCACCAACTGAATTTACAAAGCTGGCGGTGACCTCGCGTCAGGCAAGTCTACTGGCGCCATTTCTCCAACAGCGTTGCTCACTTCATGTTTCTGTGTCATGGTTTGGTGATTCTCACAATACTTCAAACTTTTCCATTGTGTATGTTATGGTGATCTGTAATTATTACTTTTTGAAACCTCAAGTGGCAAAGCACTCTTTAGCAATAAAATGTTTTATTAATGTATATGTATTGTCCTTTAGACATAATGTTATTGCATAATTAATAGATTACGGTACAATGTAAACATAACTTTTACATGCATGGGAAACCAAAAATCTCACGTAACTCACTTTATTGCAATATATGCTTCATTACACTGGAACCCAACCCAACATACCTCCAAAGTATGCCTGGATAGGTAAGGGTTTTATTTTTTTTCTTGGGAAAATTTGTTTGGCAAGGTGTTTGTAGGACATACTATTTTTATGGGGGAAGAATATTTATGGAGTAGAATCTCTTACTGAGGAAAGTTGTCTCCACACAGACTGAAGTCCATTAGGCTGAAAGAAGAAATGTCAACATAGGCACAAACTACTAATGCACATAAATTGGTTCACAGAATTTACGGGTTCTGTGTGTGTGTGTATAACGTGCTTACCCAACAGTAGGATTGAGGGTTAAAACTTAGATGCCATTGTAATTTTTATAAAGTCTTAGCTTTCACCTTTTCCTAAGTTCATGGTTAGATCTATTAATATGAGGAACACCATTAGGAACACTTCTTAAACACAGGAATTCAAAAATACACAGTATAACATGCAAGATGTGATTATAAAGAAATGGGATTGATTCCACAGTCACATAGAAAAATGAGATTCATTGCAT
This sequence comes from Smutsia gigantea, assembly GCA_032199065.1. Taxonomy (NCBI): domain Eukaryota; kingdom Metazoa; phylum Chordata; class Mammalia; order Pholidota; family Manidae; genus Smutsia; species Smutsia gigantea. Next base: position 13,307 of record JAVSCE010021345.1, read on the forward strand.
AACAATCATGCCTTGTATAAATTATAGTCCAACCAACAGGAGCAATAAATATGCACTTTAATTTGGAGTATGCCATGGCTTCTCTGGGACAAAAAGCAAAGGAATACTTCTACAGGAATAAAATTTTTAAAAATTCATTTTCCTCTAGTTTTAAAAAAGCTATAAATCCCATAGCGAAGTTAAAATCCAGAAGTTAAAATACAGAAGTAACTTCACTATCTAATGAGATGAATTATTAATAAAGCTAAAAGATACTAAAAAAATCTGCTTGCATAAAGGCCAACTCTAATCTCATGCATTTTACAAGCAATCTTCAATAAAGCATTATCATTTTATACTCAATTGAACCATACCCTCAACTAGTCTGACACAGTGTACTTCTCTTCGAACAGGAAGAAATTGCATTGATAATGAGATTTTTACCATTTTGTTCTTGTTTGGTGCAAAAAAATAAAATAAAAAGAACAATGGACTACAGCCAGTAAACTCAGTTCTGGTTGTCCTACAGATATCAAGCAATTCTCTAAACAGCCCCAGCTGTAATATGAGGGAGTCTCATTTGATGATTCCTAATGTCTTCACAGCACTAAAAATACGCATACACATTGTCTAAAATTTGGTAGAACAAATCCCTGAGTGATTATCACCACTGACAGTTGTTCTTAAGTCTTCTCAGTTTGTTTTTGTTTTTCTGGTTGTTGAGCAGGTTTTAAGTAAAATGCAATGGCTTCTCTGGGACCAAAAGCAAAGGAATACTTCTACAGGAATAAAATTCTTAAAAATTCATTTTCCTCTAGTTTTAAAAAAGCTATAAATCCCAAAGCAAAGTTCAAATCCAATGATCACATTCCATATCATTCGAGGTAAAAGGTGAGAGCTACACTGATAGAAATCTCAGCAGTTGTTCAATGGTCACCCCTTGTTAGGTCAACAAATCACACTGGCATTCATGAATAGTAATTTATAATCTAGGTGACGGTCTTTTTCTAAATAAAGTTTGTAAGTCATCACAAAAAGCAAAACAAGTGCAAGTGATTCTGTTTGAAACACAACTCTTCCTAGAACAGACCAGTCACCTTCCTGGCATGGAACAGACTGCAGTCATTTCAGTACTAAGATGTCACAATGAGTATAAATCCTTGAATAAGTTTAAATGGTACTACAGTACTTCAAGTTCCAAATGCATTCTCATCTCCCTTAAAAATAATGAAATGTCAATGAGTAAAAAGGTAAGACCTCACACTTCTTGAGGACTACTCAGTAAGGAAAACTAAACTGTTGCAATTCTGGAGAACAAAAATATTCATTCGAGATGACTCTGGATGCAATCCACGATTTCCTGGACATTTACAATTTTAATGGGACAACTCTGCTCTTTGGGAAGTGAAACTGAAGGCCTGCAAATTTTCCCTGGCAGATGTATGGCAAGAAAACCAATAGGATTCTGTTCAATATGACAGAAAAGATGCTTTCTGTCTCTTTTGACTTCCACATGTCTTATTTTCTTTTAAAAGTTTCTAATGAAATAAGCTCATATTTGTTATAAAAGAGATATTCTCTGCTCAGTTCTTATCATAATGGCTATCCATAAGCGTTCCACTGCAAGTTTTCATTTCTAATGAGTAGCATTTTTTTCTCACGTTCAAAGTCATTTTCTTTAAACAGCCTATTTGTATGCACTCACTACCTTTTGACAATTCTTTAATGGATTACACTTTAGACTTTAAAACAAGCAACTTTATTGAATATCTTACTGTTTTTCTAGGCAGTTTCAAATCCCTTGATGTTCGGCAAATTTTTACACAATTAATGAGGTTAGCCTTCATTTTTCAGACTTGCAGAGTTAACTTGATGTTAACAAGGACCTCTTATTTAAAGGTGATGCACAGTCAAAGACTTTTAAGTTTGACATTCATGTTAGGAAAATCTGCTAAACTCAAAGTAGACCCTAAAAGAGAAAGAAGTCGACATTTTCTTAATCTTAAAACATATTTAGGTAACTAAATACAAATTAATCCCACTTAAATTAATATTATAAAAATATAGACATCTGAACTAAAACCAAAAGAGGCATTACGAATGATTTTCTTTCTATAAGGTTCCTTTTCATAGCTGCATGATATCCTGTCTTCTTATTCCTTTCCATGCCTGAATGTAAGTCTTACTACAAGATAGGTACTGGAAGAGGAGCTAGAAATATGGCTGTGAACTGGACAAGTAGTCTACCCCCAGGGAAGTCAGCCTCATCTAAAAATTTCTCTAGCAAATGATGTGAATTAAGATGAAGACCAACATAGTGAGTGGGGATTAGAGAAATTAGACCAAAAAATGTGAAAGCTGAAGTTGACATTTAAAAACATGATTAAACAAGAAGTATCATAAAAAGTATAAAGTTTGCCACAATATTATGTAGTTTGTAACATTTTAATTTACCTGCAATTTGCAAGAAAATGTATCCTGTATACAGAAAGGGACAAATATAGTTTGCTGCAAAGTATCACCAGATGGACTTCAAAATGTGTACTTTATTTTGAAATACAAATGTGCAATTCTCTAAACCTACCACTCTAAGGAAGGTAATGGAGAAATACAGCTTTTAAACATTTCTTCCCCAAACCATCACCTCTGCATCCATAGAATATACTTGCATAGGTTTTTTGTGATTCTGTTTCAGTTTTAGAATAATAGAAATTCATAAATCACTGAATTCTTTGTTTAAAATATGAAATATGCTTTGTACATAAGCCTTCTCATTTTACGCTTTGTTTTCCCATTTAACTAAATAATTGTTATTGGGAGTGAATATGGCACTTTTTGATACCTTAAAGGGAAATCTGGGGTACTGCCTGGTTCCTTTCTCAGTGAGGATACACGCATCTGCTCGTTAATAAAAACGTACCATTGAGTTTCCATTTCCCATAATTCTTCCTGCTTAGTGAACAAAGTCATAATAGGTATGTCAGAATGAAAACAAGGATAAAGTTCTTTGCAGCTGACGGAAATGCCTATGCAGTCTTTTGTAAGTGGAGTACTGATCCATCAGCAAAACAGAGATTGGGTGACTCCGACAGCCCACATTACATCTGACTCACTGATCCCTTTCAAATTCTTGCCCCCAACCTCAGAGCAACACAAAACCTTCCTGTGCTCTGCGGTCCTTTTGTCTGTTTGCAAAACAAAATGCCACATAAGAATAAATTCTTAGGGAGTAAAAGAGCCTTTCTATCTAGACACACATTTCCCTTTTGGTTATCTTAGGATGCATGTTCTTCTATCCCAGTTTGTCTAGTCACTATTTGGCAGTTAATAACTACCCATCACTTTTCTTTAGAATCTGCTAAGTCAAAATATCTGGAGCTCTTCTATCTTTCTCTAAATAAGCAACCTGGATGAAAAGGAAACAGTGAGTGTGCCTTGTGTCCCCGGAGCTCTCAAAGGGCTTATAAGGCAATCAAGACTGGCAAGGGGTCACCGGCGTTACACTCTGCACTGGGTTTGAGTCCAAGGTTAAATTTCAGAATGAGTGTGTCTGAGAATACTTGTGAAAACACACGATTTCATAAATGAAAAATGTACTTTATGTAAAATGAAAGACACTCGAAGTGCAAAACATGCCTAAAAATGATTTTGCTAATGGGTAGATACTAAATGCTTCAAAAGTGTTCATTATCCCACATTTTTACAGATGCTGAACACTCGATGAGACTTTCCGATGTTTCAGACAAGCTTCCGACATCAAAGCTGAACGACTTTTAACCATGGCTTGTCAGATGTTGTGTTGTTCTTAACCATCCCCCTTACAACAACTGACTTCCAGGTCACACCATATATGAAGTAGTTTAGGGCAGCTTAAGAATATTGTGGGAACCCACGAGGAAGTCTACAGAAATACTCTGGGACAATGTTAAGTGTTGGAGGATTTTGAGAAGTGAGAACAAGAAGAAAGGGCGTTTCAGGGAGTAGCAGGAATGACACAGAGCACAGAGAAAGCAGCCAGCACGCTCAAGGAAAGTCAAGAGCCAGCCATTGTCTAGAGTTCACATAGGGAGAGAGTGAAAGATACATTTATAAATTCAAGGTGGACACCCTGCAGAGGACTTGCAAAAATTTGGAAGACAGATGCTGAAGGCATGTGGGCAGGGGAAGTGCAAGGAGTGTTTTGGGATGGGTGACCTAACCATACAGGGTGGCTGGCAAGGCACTGAAGAGGTTAGGGTTTGAGCCTGAAGTAGGATCCGAGTCAGGGTGGTGGCAACAGGACTGTCAGACCAGACACATGTTCACAGCAGTGGCGAAGGAGTCCAGAGCACCTGGTGAGCAGTCAGATGCGAGGATGAGGAATGGCTGTGAAAGGGAAGGAAGGGGTCAAAAAAGGATTCCAATGTTTTGAGTCTAGCTGACCAGTAGAAAGATGAATCGAAGACTGCTTTCCAGAACTGCTGATTTAATTTAGCATTAAAAATACATGACTTGTGCATCTTCTGAGTGCTTGACATTGGGCTAGGTACAGACCTTACCTGGCTGAGCTCCTGCTACGAATACAGAGACAAACACACAAATCATTTGCCTAGTTGAAGTCAAAGGAAAGAGGTGGAACCTTGCAAGGATAAAGTCATGTCTAATCTAACATTTTCCTGCTGAGACTATCTTGTTTAGGTGTCTTATTGACAGAAAATATGTGATAGCCATCTCATATGTAAATATCTCTTCAAAAAAGATACAAAAACCATACCATGTCAGCCCTCATTTTTTCCCCCTCCTTTTCAAATGTATTAGTTTCTTTACTCACGGACCTTCACTCTGCTCCATGTTCTCATTTGTTACTACCTTTTTGAAATGTAAAACTCACAAAACTAAATTCCTTAAGCTCAAATGCTGGTGCCAGTTATCGCCAAGATGACATTGTTTGAGAACCTCCCAAATGCAAAATACACGCCAGCTTTTGTAACTCCTATGCAGGCTCAGCCATTTCTCCTGAGCTTAAAAATATCTGGGAGTATTCATGATCATCAGGCCACGCATGTCGCATCGCTGGTATGCACATGGGTCGGTGGCCTCTGTGTCACCCCTGGGCTCTCAGCCCCTCGTTCGGTGCTCTAGGAGGCTTATGCTTTGTGTCTAAAGTCAGGAAGGGTCTCTTCATTCCCCTCCTTTCCATACCCACTGAAATTTGTGTCTGGTAATCTCATAATCTATACTATTTGGCCACTGGTGTGAATGCGTTATCTCTTGACACCTGAGGATTCTGAGGCCTGGGGAGGAGGGGGACACAGGATGTGTTGGTTCGAGGTCTGGCACTGGCACTCACTGCTCGGCCTCATTCTCCAGTGTTCCTTCCAATCCACTCTTGGATTTCAGAGACTGGTGGTGCTATTCTGGTGATTTCACAGACGTGATCATATCTGATCCTCCCAACTCACTCTGGCCTGAGTAGGCAGCCACTCATATTTCCATTTTATAAATGAATTAATTATGGCTCAGGGAGATTAAGCAACCTATTCCAGGTGCCACAACTGTCAAAGAGAATAAACTGCCATTATTAGGGACCAAATGACCTACAAACAACGATAGGTTTCCAGCTCATGTTTATGGTTCATTACGATGACCTATTTTCTGCACCACCAGTGCCAAGCCGGGACTTCACAGTGTGTATCATGGGGTCAGATCAAGTTTCTATGACCACTAATGTCTAAAAATAATTTCCCTGCAATTCTACTAGTTGTAGGGATTAGCAATTCCACAAAAGTTGGAGTCTTGTGTGACTGTGAAACAGATCTTGGTATTTTATGGTTACACTGTGAACACAGAGAAAGCAAAGGTCAGTCAACATCTCGCTTCAAACGAAGGAGATGATGGGACAACCAACGGTGACTGGTGTCCTGGCCTGTGTGCTGACGGAAGGCCAATGCTTGCTTCAACACGAGCCACAGCTGACTGCCAATGAAAAGCTGAAGCAGACCTCTTTCTGATGAATCGAACACAAAAGTTACAAGTAGCTTTTACTGTAATATCTTTAAATGGTGCCCCTGAGGTATAAATCATTATTTTCTTAGTTGTAGCCAATGATGCTTAGGGAAGGTGACTGAGCGTCTGTGCACGGGCCTCGGAGTTTAGTATGAAGGCGTGGGGCGTGCGGTGGTCCTTCCTGCTGGCTTCGCCTTACAGCTGAGACCCTGATCTTGAGCAGAGGGAACTCTATCAGCTTCAGTCTCTGATCAAAGTAACAAAAGGACCACTCTCTTACCACTATATAGCACCTTAAAAGTTACAAAACTGTCTTCACATAAGCAGAAAGCAAATTATGACTTCTGTTATGGCAGTAGTCCAAAACCTGTATGCCAAGCATACAATGGGGCAAGGCCAGCCTATCAGCAATATAATTAACTCACGTCCAGTGACTAAAATTCCGTGATGAACAGATCATGTTAATTTTCTTAGGTCTGCACCCTCATTAAAACTGTGTTCCTACAACCTGCAACCAGCACAAAGTTTTACCTCCTGTTAACAGAAGTATCAGGAACAACATTATCCACAGGTAGTAAAATGGTATCTGCTTAAAAATATCAGATGCATAAAGCAGAGAAAACAGTATAAAGTAGAAGCTGAATCACCAGAGCCCAGCTGAGCTTTGATGCAGAATTCCGTGAACCCTCACTGCAGTAAACACTGCCCTCACCAAGTGCAACGATATTAAACGCAGAACACCAAGATAGAGAACTCCAGTCCCGGCCCTCCAGGGACTCTGTACAGTGAAAGAGGAGCAAACACGTAGGATTCTGGTTCATTATTCTCATATTGAAAGATCTTCAGTCCACTGATCCACTGGCATATGCCAGACACACTACCTACACTATCTTATTTAATCTTGAGAACAACTCTAAGAGGCTAGAGATGAAAACAAAAAAAGTCAGAGAACAAGCTACCAGGTCCAAGGTCATTCTGCGGTTGAACTGGTATTTGAACATGGCTGTGTGATTTCTGAAGCCTGGTATGCTTTTTTGAAAATGTTCCTCTGCCTCTCATTTATGGGAGAGGAGTCCGTAGTGAGCACAAGTCCTGAGTGAAAATATAAGTCATCAATTAGTACCTTTATGAATAACAGGATCTTTTGCTTGGGAACTGCACTGGACTATAAATTTATAAAATAATGTAATCTCTATCACCTGGTACATTCCCAAAACAATCTCTCTTAATCGGCATGTTTGTCATAGTGGTTTTCTGAGCTGACAATCTGTCTGCTCTACTTAAAATAAGGTGTCCACAGGCACCCAGGCTGCATGAATATTGTTGACTTCTCTAAAATAAAATCAGAATTCATTTAATTGCTCACTGGAATCACACACCCAGTTTTATATGAAATAAGGAGAGTGGATTTCCACTAAATACTTTCTACCTTAATCAAAGTCTGCATAAGACCCAGAGCTCACCAGGCACTGTGAAAAAATGTCAGCAAGCCTCTGTGTGTTTCCGAAGGGTGAGTGTCCATGACAACAGGAAAACACGCCACAGCAGTGCGAGCCCCACGGTTAGCAGGCACAGAGAGATCGGGAACAGAATCCACCTAAGGGGGCCTCTGCCTCTTTCCCTGCCTTCTTTTAGGCAAATCATTCTCCACAGAATAAGGAACCATTGCCGAAGGGTGGACCTGCCTCCGTGTCACTGCCGTGCTTGGGTCTGGATTGATAGAGCGCTTGTATGCTAAGTGTTGCCCACCTGGCCCTTTTCACATTTTCTGGTTCTTTATCAACTTAAGAAGTTCCCAGGAACAGTAAGAATGAATGAAAATACAAATTTATTTTCTAAAAATGAATATGCAAAAGTTTATCATTCCATTGGAAAGTTTCCATTTACTTTAAGAATCATACCGATTTCATTTAAATATTTTTTTCAGTGTCACTGAAGTATAATTGACAAAATTGTGAGACAATTGAAGTGTCCATCACAATGATTTGATATATATATGCAATATGAAAAGATTCCTCCCATCTAGTTAATATATCTATCACCTCACTATATATATATATATATATATGTTTTGTTTTGTTTTTTGGTGGGGGGAACATTCATATATATGTATTTGTGAACACTTAAAATCTACTCTCTTAGTATATTTCAATTATATAATGCAGTGTTATCAACTATAGTCATCATATTATACATTAAACCCTCAGGTCTTATTCATCTTATAGCTCCAAGTTTTTAAATGTAATTATTGACAAAACAAGTTAACACCAAGAAATAATTTTACCTTTAAATAATCATCCTTAATTTTTGCTAAGCCCTTTGTAGTCACACCTGGGAAACAGCTGTACAGAAGGAGGGCAAACGGAAGGAAATAGGGTCCTACAGCTGTTGAATGTGAAATAGCGCTTTTTGCTAATAATATATGGGCTTTTGTTTATTTACTATAAACATTTTTTTTAATATAGGACTCCCTATATAAGGGGAACTTAAAATTGTGAACATTATATGTAGAACAGTTGATCTTTTTTTCTGTTTATTCATAGAGAAGCTTTTCTACTTTTATAATACCCAGTAATATAGCACTGGAATTACTAGAATTGGGTCCAAATGCTTTATTATTTTGCTTTAAGAGTATTCTAGGTTAGAGGCTCTTTAGTGATTCCATGACTAACCTGTCTCAGGTGACATCTGACATGGCCTGTTTGACTCTTACATCCACTCTTTACAGAACAGTATCATAGGCTGTGTATCTACACTGATGATCTGACATTACACTCCCAAGGCATTTACATATCTTAAACTTGGATAAATTCTTTTCTATTTTTCATGTTGAAAACAGGTAGAAAAGTCACCTCACTTTAGCATGTTTTATAAAATCATGCATTCATTCAACAGTTATTTACTGAGCATTTACTATGTGCTAGGTACTATTATGAGCCCTAGGGATACAGCAGTGAACAAAACACACACACACACACAATTTAAGGAAAATTAAGACAACATTTATATCGATAAAACAAGTCACTACAGGAAATTAAGGTTTAAAAAGTATAATGTTAGCTTTTCTGTTTGAAGTTTATGACATGAAGGGATTTCATAATTTCCCATTAAAGAAGAATAATAATACAACACAGAGTACCTACAACTAGAAACTTCTACCAGGAAACTAGATCTACCGTGGGGATGGAAGGAAGCACAGAGCTCCTTCCTCCTGAGGAGATAACATGTGGCTCTCTTAATGCAGGTTTGGTCTGGAGAAGCTGATGTAAACTTGTGATTTTTAAGGGAACTTAGTTCTTCAGTGGTTGATGGCCCTGAGTTCTCCACTACATCTCATTTCACTTCAATCTTCATGGCTTCTCCTTATGAGAAAAAATCCAACCAGCACTAGTCATATGATCGTCGTGTTTGAAAAATATTATTTTAATTTCAGGTTAACAAATAAAGTAAAGCTAGAAGAAATGATCTCCCTAAGGCCAAAAGGTGGACCAGAGATGGAAAGGAGCCAAAGGTGCCTTGAACAATCACAACCCACAGACCCAGAGGCCAGGAGCTCACAATGAGCGGACCTGCTCATCTCTCTCAGCTTCTTGGGATTTTGAACGGAGATATAGAAACCTAGGGAACTGCTGAGAGTATGTTAACTTTGGCTGTACCCCGGAGGGGACATTCCACCAACTGCTCCACTTCTTGGCTGTTAAGCTCTTACTTTGTTTCTACGAGATGTTTTTCTGGCATTCTTCCAAATAAACAATCCCTTTGGCTTAAGTTTGTTCCTGTTACTTGCAACCAAATGAATATTAATTTTCTCTTCCCTCCCCTTGTCTGTTTTGTATGCTTCATTTGAATTCATTTCCTTTTTTCTAAGCATTCTGCTAAAAACTTTCCTGTATCCTACAGCCAATTAGATGAGATCAAATCTACTACCATTCCAGTATTCTCTGTATGACACTCCTAAAGGCTTTCAAATCCAGGTTTAAGGGCACACTTAGTCTGTCACCACTTCTATACTTTGTTTCCCATTCTTCCTAAAACACTACTAAAAATGACAATGGGGAAGGAGGTGAACATTATTTTAAGGATATGTTTGGGTTCAAATGCTAGACCTGCCAATTATTAGATATGGAAGCCTGCAAAGTTTTCTTACTGATCTAAGCCTTAGTTACTCTTTAATAAAATGAAGATAATAACATCTTGTTCCTAGAGTTATATTAAAGATCTTAAAAGGATATATTATTTATATGTGTGTGTGCATGTGTGTGTATGTGTGCACACGTGCACGTATAAAATCACCTAGCACAGGGTCTGGCACATAGAATGTTTTCAATAACAGAACCATTCTTATTTCATTATGACTTTAATCTGTATCTCTAATCCAAAACTCTTTCTTGAGATTTGAGATTCAGAGACAGGTGTAAGTGCCTATATGACCTTTCCCTGTGGACAGGCCTCAAATTCCAAATTTAGTCTGTCCAAAGGGAAAATGGACACCTGCGTTGCTCCCACCTGGGCTCTCCTACATCCCTTAACTTAAAGAATGATGCCACCATCCACCAGTCACCCAGACACAAGTATGATAATATTAGATGCCTTCCATGCCCTGTAGACTTTACCCACTTACCATTTCTTAGATACACACTCTCTGCCTCTCCCTGAAACGCAGATCCTCTGCAGCCCTTAGCAGGCCTTTGGCAATGCCTTCCTAATGGTATAGACTCTGCCTTTGTTACACTCATCAAATTTACCCTCCTAACAGCTGGTGAATAGGTCTTTCCAAAACTTGAAGCTGATCCACCTATTAATAGCTCTCTATCGATTAGAAAATAAAGATGTATTCTTTGGACGGTTACACATGTCCTTGACAATGTGGCCTTGGCCAAAGGCAGTTCTCTCATCATGCCTTGTTAGTGAACTCCACTCCAATTGCATCGGCTTGCTCACAGTTTCTGCACCACCGCATCAGACTGACTCAGGCTCCCTCTGCTTTATGCTGGTCCATCGGAGCGCCCTTCCTTCAGCTCTGGCAGACGGCTGGGCAGTCTTCAAGGGCCACTTCCTTCAGGAAGCCCTGCTGATGGAGCACTCCCCATGGCTGTGCTCAGACTGTATCCTTAGATACCTCTGTCAGAGCACTCACACCTGTACTTCACGTGCTTGTGTGTGTATTTTCTCAAACTGAAAGGCAAAGCTGTGCCTTATTCTTGCAGGGGCTCTGGTGCTTATTTCTGGTGCATTTTAGGCCCTTAACACCTACTTGCTGAATGCATTAAGGCAGCAAACATGAAGGGACAGTGGAGGGAGGTAGAATTTGTATTTCAAGAATGAAAAGCAAAATTCAGAGTATGTTTTGGAGTCTGTAGACACTGAGTATCTCACAGACCCACACAATAAAGAATAAATAACTGTTCATAATTGTGATGTCTACTAATGAAGAAAACATTCCATGAGAGCTATTCAGAATGCCCTGTTTATGATAATCAGTATGTGATGAAGCTGACACAGGGCTCCGAAAGGAGTTCATTCAAGCATGTTCATTTTTGGAAGGTACCTATGGCCCCTTAAATGACAATTTGAGAGACTTATAAATGCTTTATAGTTTAAATAATTTAAATACAGTGCATTACTGAGTAACACCAGAAAATAGCTTACTGTCATCTATTAATCTGTGACCATCTCTTATTACATTATTAGGAAATTTGGTCAACTAATAAATTCGCACACAACTGCCTTAATGCGTAACGGAACTTTTAGAAGAAACCTGCAAGATAAAATGCACTACGAGAATCTGTTTAAATGCTGAATAAACAGAGAATCATTTCTTTTAGAAATGTGGATAGCTATGTCTATGTCATGGCAAAACATTAGGAATGTACGCAAAGACATGGTCAGAAACCAAAAAAAAAAAAAAAGGATTTTTTTGACAACATGATCCAGGTGGGGAGGGATATAAACACAACTCATAAGTCACAGGGAACTCTTGCAACACTAAGTCAAATTAAGTTGTAATGTAAGACTCAGTGCTGAGAAAACTGCTCTGCAAATTTACAGAACGCATCCTAAGTAACAGATCTTCCATGAAAATTGTCACAGACCAGAATAAAATTGAATTAATTTATCCATCAATTTTTAGCCTGGTCAATAAAAAGCTAAAAGAAAAGAATGGACGTTTTGATAGACTTTTAGATGTGCAGCCCTGCTAACTTTAATAAACAGTCAAAAAATCTTGTTTGGACTTTCCAATGAACTTCACTCGGAGCAAACATAGTAATTTTGCATTTAAGGTACCACTTTTGTTGAAGTGGAGTAATGGATGAAAGTGACAGGAGCTATGACTGATTAAGTAGAAGTAAATTTCTTCTTTTAAAGCAGCCTTAAGGCCCGCACACAATATTACCTTTGTGAAATCTAGCGGAATGATGTAAGACTATGAATTTCAGGACTCATGCATTACTAAGATGTATTAGAAACCAAATGAATGCATTTGATATGATTCCTAGAGGGATTTCTTTACACTTCAAGTCTTCTGTGGCCTTGTGATGGGCCATGCTCCAGGCAGTTCACAAACAAGTTACCATTACATCCATGGAGGTGGATTCTAGCTGAAGGAGAAGCAACCAAGTTACAAAAAAACAGACTTAAATACCTAGGAGCTTTCTAGAAGCCAAGAAGAAATGAGATACTGATCAGACTTAAGCATCTATCATAGAAAGCCTTGGCCCTCAATATTCATGGCTGAGCAAGAAAACATATCAAAATACTCTTCATTTTACATGTCAAGATGTAAGACCAGCTTGCCAAGCACGCAGCCACAGACTGCAGTATGTGTGATTACCTGCTTAAAATAAAGGAAGAAAGCTTATCTTCTGAAGCCATACTGAACTTCAGCTCAGGGGGCATCAGAAAAGAAAGGGCTAAGTTTAATCTGATTATTCAAATTCTTATCTTTAAAGATTTTAGACATAAACAGATGGTTTCCCTATGAAGAATAAGGCCTTGCTCAGTTTGAATTGACATATTTTAACATTTATTTAGCATCTAAGGCTAAAAAATAAAAGGGGAGGGGAGCTGAAGTAAAACTTCCCATTACATTTTTGCTTCCCCCAACTGCTTTTCCCTTGAAATTATTAGAAAATATTTTATATGGTTAAATGTATACAGAGGGACAATGATGTAAAAATGTCTCTCATACAGGGATAAATAATGATTCTGGTCATGAATAAAGAGTAACTGTATTTGATATGTAATGTGGGTCAAATGCCCCCAAAGCCTACAAAGTTGGTATCTAGAGACCAGCATTACAGGTTTTTGGCATTTCCCCAAGACTACAGTGTTATTCATGATGCTATTTTCCAGTCTACGTGAAGGTGTTTCTATGAAATAAATATGAAGCACCATAACCATGCCATGAATTTGAATGTAAGCAAAGAATGCTGAAGCCCTCACTAAATACAGCAGCCTCTCTACGTTAGAATAGGCAAGACTGCCAACAAGCACCACAAACTCAATTTCTGTTGAAACAAAACGGCAGAGTGTGAAATAGCAGCCTGCCCTCAGACATTGGGAGTTTGATTTTCATCAATGGCGGCCGAAACAACTCGCTTGTCCCATTTCCCCATGAAAAAAAAAAAGGGAGAAAAGAAATAGCACATCTGCATGCCAGCAGGACAAACCTTGTCAGTCTCCTTGCTGCACACCGGCAGGAAATCCACCAACGCCTATTTAGGCTCTATTTCACTCCCTGAACCAATCTGGTACTCCTTGTTATCGTACATTCGGACGAATACACAGTACTTTTTAAAAAGATTCTGCTGGTGTCATATCGTATATTGGAAAAGTCTTCAACTAGAGGGCTTCTGATTGATTTGTTAGGGGTCATGTGGAGGTAAAAGGAAAAGTTTGAAAAATAAGCACTTAAAAGTGGTGAGTGGTCATTCCAACCAGCAAGGTGAACGCATTTCAAAAGCCACCTCTCTGATACAAACACAAAAAACGTGCCAGGCACATGTAGTGCTCACACCGAAATGACGTGGTGAGTTGCTACACAGCTATTTCCAACTCACCTGTTCTAATGGTGCACACACTCCTGAAACTCTACCTCCTGCGAGAGATGAAACTGTTTGCAGAGAGTAAATGAACGGTACAAATACACACTGTGTCGCGCTGAAGGGGAGGTTAGATCAAATAAAGCACATTGATACAACAGGACGAAAACACCTTCAGCTAGATTATTCATGATAACAGAGAAGCACCGTTGGGCTTTAAAATTTTGCATACGCATTTGTTTATCAAGCACGGTGTACTGAGCATAAGAAAGCTGAGTATCTAGATTAACTCATCATTTAATAACATCTACGATAAGGTCACGGGCACTTTAAATGTCAAAAAGCAAAGAACCCCCACCGACATCAATGCAAAGCCCTTTCAGCCCCAACCCGCAGACCTGGCCATGGCTTTTAGAACTTTCAATGTAATTTAACCTGGGTGCAACTAATAACAATCACCCTGCTGGTGATCATTTTGAAAATTTGGATTATTCGTTAAGGAGGATGAGAGGAATGTGGGGCAGATCTAAACTCGGTCCGCAGCTAGCCTCCGAGCCTGGCGTGGGTGAGCGGAGCCCCGGCCAGCCCCCACACGCACCGGCAAGGGCGACTGCTGGCTCAGCCGCCGAGTCTGGGAGCGGCACCAGCGGGGCAAAGGCGGAGGTAACAATATTAATAATGATATAATTAATGTATCATCATCCAGAGGGCCTACATAGTAACTGGTACGGAGTGAAATGAAAATACAGAGATTTCATTACTGCTTATAGAACGCCGTGTAATTATAAGCCTTAGTAAAATGGGACTTTTCTGGCTATACCCCCTTCCAACCTTTCCACACCCACATAAGTAGCTGCTGCCATCTATTAAATACTACATCCCAGCATCTCAGGCACAAAAGCAGTTGCTTTCTGTTCATTTGATTCTTACAATTTCTGTGATGTAACTTCATCCTCCTTACAGACAAGGCAACCAAGACTCACACGGCTTAAGTAACGTGGACCACAGAGCTAACAGGCTGCAGCTCTAGGTTTCAAGGATGCTTCCTTAATACTTAGCATATTTCTGTAAAGTTTCTCCTATTTAACCATTTAAGGGAGGTGCAAGACTACTCCACGGAGGAGATATAATGTCTTTTTCATTTCTGTTGCTCTGTAGGGATCCATGTGGTACTGAAATAGCTCCCCGTTCCCACTCCCAGATGGCCCACTTGACAAGGAGAGGCCTCGGGGGATGCCTGGAAGCTCTCTTCTTGCAAACGGGAAGAACAGCACGGAACATTCCCAGGACAGCCTTAAGTTTTAGCTCAAGAGGACACTTAAAAAAAAGTGTATTTCTTTTCATCTATGATCATTAGTTCAGTCTTGGTAAGGACTACATAAAGGAAAATTCATTAAAAAAAAAAAAGCATCTCCCTATCCAGATGTATTCCTAGTAAACCCATACTAAGAACTGAAAACACCTCATTCTTTTCATTTTCCTTTCCTAATTCTAAATCACATGCATATTATTAAAAAAATAGGTAGCTAGGAGCATGTTTCTATGAATGCTGTTCTTGAGGCAGCTTTTAAAAACACTGATGCAGAAAATAAGGCCTTCTGAGCACTATATTAAATTCTTATTAATGTTTCTGTCACACACAGAAGTGTTTTTGAGTTAGATGTCCTAATACGTCAGGACAGACAGATTATCTCTATTTCATAGTCCTGGGAAGTAAACTATAGCTAACATGACACTGAGCAAAGAACTCTGAGAATGTCAAGATGTGGTAAAACTAGCTATTATGATTAGTAGTAACAGTGACCTTGTGAAGATACCAAATGCATTAAAAAATAACCCCTGCCTAATTAATAGGATGCCGTTGTCTCTATCGTCAGTAATACCTGGCTTGTCATCAAAAATGTCCGCTCATCCTAAGAAATGCAGTCTATGAAGTACAAGAAGGGACTTCATGTAAGGTGATAGATTCTATGGCAGAATCGTTCTACGATCTATCAGGTGTGCTCAAATTTTAAAGAAATAAGATATTCAGTGCCAAACATTTCTCATAAAAACAAAATAATTTAATCCTTTGCTGAAAATGGACCACACTCAAAAATCCTCCCTCACTCAAAAATCCTCCCTCCTAACTGCAGAACGGCTCCATTCCTGAGCCGCATCCTGTGAAGCCCTGTAAGGGAGGCCTCTGTCTACAGGAAAAGGAACTACGTGAATCAACTACTAGAATGTGATGAATATTTACTGTTATATATTTTCTATGAAATAATTATGCAGTAATGATAACTAAGTCCCAACATCAACTTTTACTGGAATAACTAAAACACACAAAAAGAACAGGACAAGGAACTCATACTGATCACCCAGATCATACAATTAAGCAGAATTTTGCCACCTGTGTTTATCTGTCGCTTTTTTTGTCACTGCTTAAGTATCTTAACACAAATTGATGATCCATTGGTATACATCTAGAAAATTGTGAACAATTTCTTAGAGAATCACAAGGTATTACAGCCCTAACACAATTAGTGATAATTGTTTAGCACCATGGAATTACCCACCTAGGAAGTTTAAAACAAGTTTGTTTTTCCATCAACATACTTTGCAAAGAAAATATTTTTTCTCAGCATTACAATACTTTTCCGAAAAAAGAAAAATGAAGAAATTAAAAAGTAATCAGAAGAGCCATAATCCCCATTTTCGATTTATTAAAAGGTGGAAAGTAATCTATGTAAAGGAGGTGTAACTAAGAGAAGGCATTGTGGCAATATATACATCAAACTTGTAATCAAGGAGATAAAAGAAGAGAAATCACTGAGTTTTAAGCTTTTATTTAGATGATGACAATAGTGAAGGAAAACTTAAATTTAAATTTCTGTTTTCGGAAGTGAACTGTGAAAGACTCCCTTTTTAAATTTATAGAACCCTATCATTATAGTCAATGATTTTTTTTCTCTACAACATTTTAATCACACCTGTTTGAAAAGGTAAAGAAATTCCAAAGACTGTAGGGAAGTGTTTTAAAGTGATCAAATGATGCTCTGACTTCTGTGCGGCCAATTGATCCACATAAAAGAGGAGGAATGTAGTTCAGGAATAAAGCAGGAGCCCTCAAAGGACAGAAGGGAGAACAGAGGCCCTGACAAACGGGCCACAGATGGGTGAGTGACTGCTTGCTCCACAGCAAGGAGTTCATTGCAACTAGATGACTTGTTTTTTGAAGTCTGAAAAATTAATCCCTGTCCTTCAGACCATGAAAAATGACATTCCATGTGTTTCAGGTCCCATAAATTCATATGCTGAAACTCTAACCCTCAATATTTTAGAATATGACCATATTTGGCAATAAGGCCTTTGAAGAGGTGATCAAAGTAAAATGAGACCCACAAGGGGGCCCTCATTCCTGTGACGGTGTCCTTGTAAATGGAGGAAATTTGGGTGCAGATATGCACCTACCCAGAGGAGAGACCAGGTGAGGACAGAGCAAGAGGGGCCATCTCCAAGCCAAGGAAAGGGGCCTCAGAGAGACCAAACGTGCCGGCACCTGGAGGCGGACTTCTAGCCTCCAGAGCTGTGGGAAAATAAGGCTCTGCTGTTTAAGCCACACAGTCTGTGGTGTTTCAGTATGATAGCCCTAGAAAATGAATAGTTTGTAATGCTGAAAACTAAAAATTACTTACTGACTTCCTTCATAATCAGGCAAGTTAGTATGACCTTAATTTTCTTAATGTTAAGTATTAAACATATTTTTAGATAATACCCATCACACTGAAAAGTAACTGTAATTCCTACAATTACCAAATACAGTCTGTGATCAAATTTTCTTGTCACATATATACATATGTATGCATGTATATATGCATATGTGTATGTTTCATATAAACTTTATATACATATATGTATGTATATTACAAACCTTCATAGACACATACACATTTGTTTGAATCAGATTGTAATAAGACTAGTTGAAAGGTCTCCTTTAATTTACAGGGTCTCCATGCACTTCTCCCACTCAATATTTTGGTGTTGTTGAGGAAATTGGATCATTTGTCCTACAGCATTTTCCCACAATCTAGATTTTATTGATTTTAATTTTATGTCATGTAACATGATCCTCTACCCTCTGTGTTTCTTATAAATTGGAGATCTAGACACTTGATCAGTTCCAGGTCTGTTCATTTATTTATTTTATTTTACTTTTTTGTGGGGGACAAACGAGTTCACAGGTAATGCTGTGTATTTCTATCGGGAGGACATAACAGATTTTCTTTCTTTTAGTCATTGGTGATCATTGGGTAGATCCATCAGTTCAATAAGAGATGCAATATGGTGATGACTGATTTCTATAATTCCTTCATTTCTTAGCTGCGATACTTCTATAAAAAGGAACTTACTCTCCTCATTTACTCACAGATAGGATTTCCATGAAATAGAGTCATTATAGCAAAAACAAGATTAATACTTCATTCTTTTCCTTTAACAATTTTCCCATCCAAGTACTAACCAGGCCAGGCCTCACTTGGCTTCTGAGATCAGACGAGATCGGGTGCGTTCAGGGTGGGATGGCCGTGGAATTTTCAAAACAGTGACAAAAATGGTGGGTTTTTTTTTTCCACTGTAGTTATTCACCTTATTATACTGTCCAAGCTGACCCAGCTTGGGGAGACTTTTTGTTAAGGCTAGTAACTGTTGACAGTTACGTGCTTTGCGGTAGAACAACAAGATCTTCCTGCTCGTCTCACACAGTTGAAGTAGATGTGAAACCAGACATTTCTTCACAGAGCCCTGGCTCCTTCCAGGGAGCTCCAGTATGGACCCAGGGGTACTCACTGCTACTAGACATTCATTGTTTTCAGGTACTTTCAGAGGAAACACTTAATAAATCAGTATTTTAAAAATAAATTCATTTTGACACTTCTCATTCAACTTTCGCATGTCAGGATTTTTACTTACTCAGTGATCTTACACCCCTACCTTCATTCTCCCCATCAAAACCACGGTTACTCACTTGGCTTACTTATCCCTTGACACACACACACAACAGTTCCCCAGACTAACACTGCTACCAAATATGACAGTGAGAAAGTTTAAAATTTCCTTTGTCTCTTTTTTTAGAGATCAAAATATATGCCACTGAAGACCTACAGTCAAATTTCTGTGTCTTAGTATGATTTGAAAGGATTCTTCTCTGCATGAACTAGACAAACTCGAGGGTTTTTATATCATCTGTAATGACTGTCTTCATTTGATTGGTTATGTTTTATACATACATAAAATATGATTATGTTTCCAGAGTCAAACCTATGAATCACCCCTAGTAAACAGCAGCACTGTTTATTTGTACCTTTTCCTCATCATACCTGCTTTCACTTCATGTTTTATCTGACAGATCTCTCCACGGCAGTTTATAGAAATCCTTTTCACAGCTGCATAGTACTTCCCTGGGTGGACATACTATAAACTACTTAGCCAATCCTCAACTCACAGTCATAGTCATTTGATTTGTTCCTGTCTTTAAATTTTACAAACCGCTGCAATGAACAGCCTTTTTCTTTTGCAATAAACCTGTGAGATTAATTTTTTTTCTAGTCATTTATCTATTTCTCTTTAAAATCAAAAAAATCAGCTAAAATTACTTCTAAAGGAAGAGGCCTACTGGCAACTCTTCATGCACTTGTCCACTAAATAAAAGGATCTATCAGCTTTTCCAACCAAAATTTGTAACTTATTCAACTAATTGACCACAATTGACAGTCTAACATACTCAACTTGAATCAACAATGGTCTTATTGTGGGCCTACATTACTTTTATGGTATACTATAGGTGAAAACTATTAAAATTCCTAGGCTTTTTGAAATTATAAAACTATTTTAAAATGGCCCCTGATACTGTCAATCAAGGAATCCACAGCATGCAACTGAGCTCATAATGCAAGTATTCACCACAGTAACATGAAGTCAGGTGGCTGCATATTTGAAAACCTCCCAAATTTTAATGGTACAGCAATAAGAAAAATGGAATAGAACATCACAAATTATGAATACATGTTTCATAAAAGCCTAATAGGCTCCCAAACTGTTCAAACTACATTATAATATCATAAAAAACAAGCAGTCCTTTAAAAAGCAACTACTTAAATGTTCAATTTAAGAAGCAGTGTAAGGCCCTCTTAAGTCACGTTAATGGTGATTTTTTTAAAAAATAAAAGCATAGAGCTTCATAGAATTTTATTTGTTTCACTAAAAGGTACTTGGAAAAAATCCCACCCCAACATTATTACAGGGCAACAGAATTACACCATTTTTCTTCAATTTTGAGTCCCAACCATTTTACTGGACATCTCTTTACTACTGTAACATGGTCACTATTTGATGCTTTTTTAAAAAGTGGGCAAGGGAGTAAAAAACCAACAAGTGAGGGGGAAGTACACTATGGACCAAGGAATATCTCACTACATATGTGGGGGATGGGAGAAGTCATCTTTCTAATCTGGAGCAAAGAAAAATGGGGAATGTGGGCAAGTTATTTATGGTAGCACACACCCACAGCCATGCAGATCTTTCTCACCCATTGTTTTGAGCACTAAGGCAACATTAACACATCCTAACAAAAACTTTTCACAGGGGTCCTTTGTCATGTACATGAAAAAACTAAATGTCAGCAGGAGGCCTTAGCTCGAGAAGCCATAAGGTGGAGCTTGAACCCAGTAATGATCTGCAGCCCGATGTCTACTGGGACAGATTTTCCTGGCTGGGACCTGCATGCACGTAAAACTTCATGCGTGCGAGGCTCCTCATCCCTGGGACTGTAGACAAAAGTATCCTCGTTCATGTTTGACAAGTAGTAACAGGCTTTTTTCTACATTTTCTTCCTAAAGGAGCTTCATATCATTCTTGGTAACCACCCATATTCTACAATCTTCAAAAATCATGAGCGCCATAGTATATTGCCTATAACCAGCCCAATTTATTCTATGATAAAGATTGATGGATGTAGACGACGGAAAAAGTAATATAATATTTATTGCCTGCCTGAGAGGCGTTAACAGCCAAAACAAGTTAAAATATACACTGTCCTTCATTTACTTCTCCAGACGTGTCTGGATGAGAAACATCTGGAAATTTCTTAAAACTATGAATTCCTCAAAGCAGAGGTGGAGGGGCAGAAGGAGATTTTCTACCTCCTGTCTCAAAAGGAATCCCATTTCTGAGTATGGCATTTGTATGGAAGTAATCCCTGGGAATTAGGGATTTTCCTCATCCGTTTTCTTTCACTGGCTTCCAAAACTCTAATTTTTCCATGAAGCACCAGTCAGAAAATATGGGGATACACCAGAGTGTGATGAAGACAGAAATACAAGAAAGACAGAATAAGAAAAGAAATGAAGGAAGGAAAGAAGGAGGGAGGGAGAAAACAGATTAAAGCAGACAGGGATAAATTGACTCCTCACCTCCCCCAGTTCTGAAATGGTTTGAAGAAAAGGAAGAAAGTCAATGTGGTGATCACACCTGAACATTCTGAAACCCAGAGCCCTGTTGGAGAATATTCAGACACTCGGAGCCCTGTTTAACAGATATATAAAATAAAAAATAAAGTGAATATTTATGAAAATGATCAAATACATCACCAAAATTATTGGAGCCTTGAGACATTCAGGTCTCTTTCTTCCTCTGAGATCTTTTCAGTCCATTTACCAGAAGTTTCCCCATTAAAGCCTGGCTTCTCCTTCCCTCCTAGGACACTCCGAAGTAACTCCCAGCAAATGCCATCACTCAGCCTGAAAGGGAAGGGTCTGGAACAGTCAGCTTCCTTCGCGTCACCATGGACCAGCCTTTGCTGTTTCCCACTCGCTCAGCCCGTCCCTTTCCAAGAAGCATGACTTTTCAGTCCCTTCCTTCCCAGCAGCTACCCACTGCAATGAGATTCCTCATACCCAACGGTGTCACAAGTGAAGGTGGACCACAGTTCAGGTGCTGTGCTCAGTGGCTACTGAGAACTATAAATTATAGTGACCACCCCAGTTTTTTGCTCACGATACACTCCTCGGTTCCTCTTCTAAAGGCAGGTCTTGGAAGGTGAGACAGAAACGCAGTCACCACGGGGTTTATCTGCTGTTGACACGTCACTGTTCGGAGTCCAAGAGGAGACAAGATCTGAGCTGAGATCTAAGCCAGGGTCCCAACTCCATTAGGCTTCACAACTGGTTATCTTTACAACCTAACATCCGTTTATCAGGATGCAGGTGGTAGGCTGATTAAGGGGTGTCCCAAACAACATTTTAATTACAGAAAATGTCCTACCAAAAAAGGCATTTGGGTTTTATGTTAAGAAGAATCCATCCTAGAACCAATGTAATAGAGGCATCTTTTGGAAGTACTGCTATTTTCAACTAGAAATGCTTCTGTCTCCTAACATGGAAGAGGGATTACTGTTCTACGTTCTCAGACACTGGCTCAGTGCTAAGAATGTGCCTGCATGAGTAATAGAGTCACTGTCAGCCTCTAAGGAAATCCACGGTCACTTGCTATAGAACTGGCTCCTTGTTCGCCTCGGATGCTGACATTCTAAGAAATAGTACGTCAACCTCTTCTCCGTCGTCATCATCATCCTGCCTAATTCTCCGATATTAAATTCTGTAGAAGACTACAAACAAGGCTCCGGAGGGCCTCAGTAGTCCCCGAGGTCATGAGGTGATCTGGGGCTCAGAGGAGCAGGATGACCACCACTCTATTTCTTACAGGCAATGCCAGGCTTAAGTGCTACAGGGCTAAAGATGATCATAAAATCAAATTTCATTCTCCCTAGGCTCTGTAGGTACCAAATCAGAAAAGGAAGGCACCTTGGGCTTCCAGTTAAGATGAGAGTGTGATAGGTCTCCAGGCTACATCCCTCCCAACTCTCCCTATTTGGTACTCAAATATTTGAGAGCCTGCTTTGTTTCAGGGTTTGCATGTCAGTATATGCCAACATCTCTCTCTGATAACAACCGTTTAAAAAGTACATAACCACTGCCTTTAGAGGAATTATTCTTAAACTCAAAATATTTATCTGAAAAACTAAATCAACTGGCTTGAACTGGACAACATATTTCAATTGCACAGAGAGAAGAGAAAAGACAGCCTTAGCAGACACTTGCTAAATGTAGTTTTATCTTCAAAACTAATTACACATGAACTTCAAAAACTTTCATAAAGAAAAACACCGATTTTATGTTATTAAAGTAAAACTAGGCTTTCTAATCAGAGTGTTTTTAGATTTTAAGGTTGCCACCTTTAGAGCAAGAGTTCGAACAAAGGCTCTTATGTTTAATGCATTAACAATTTTCAGAATAATTCTTGTTAGCAATGCATAGAATTGTATTGACAACTCCCTTCTCCAAATAGACCCCTTTCACTTTTCAAAAGCAAAACTCTCCTTTCCTTTCTGCCTATCAAACAGACAAGCATGTAATTAAAACCATTTTACTAATTCTCTTTTTAGTTTAAGTGCCACAGAAAAGCTGCTTCTACTCTACGTTTGAATAATGATTTCTATTACAGTCAAGTTGAATCTGAATTGTTCAGAGAATGAGTTTTACCACTGGATCAAATGGAAAAAAAAATCTGTTAAGTCACAAAAATGTTTACTCTCAGAATCTGAGATCTACAGATGAACACATTCAGTTAGCATTCAGAAGACTCAATTCTTGCCGCATCTACATATAAATACATATAAACCCACATATATATATTCTCCTCCAACATGAAAGAACTGGCAAATCCCACAAAATATAAACTCAAGTAAATTTCAAGTAAACCACGAAATAAAAGCCCTAAAATGAGAATATTATAGATATTTAGTTTTCTAGTTGGCTCTTTCTCCTCATAAACAAACCTACAAAAACAGAACTTCATAAACTGCAGAGAAAAACAAACGCTACAAAGGCAGTAAGAAACAGATTGCATGGATCAGAAATTTAAAACTTTAGAATGAGAAAGCACCTATCTGCACACTCACTGATTATTTATGTGTACTTCTGTGGTTTTGGTTTTTGCTTATTTCTAGTGATACTGATTATTTAAGCACCTTTATCGAATTATAACTCACATTCAAGCAGTTCACCCATGTAAAGCACACAATTCAATGGCTTTTAGTATATTCACAGAGTTGCACATCCATTGCCACAACCAATTTTAGAACATTTTTATTACCCAGAAAGAAATCCTGTACCTCTCAGCCATCACCTCCCTTACCACCCCCATCCCAACACCCTACCATCTAACCTAGAAATCCACTGATCTCCTTATGTCTCTACAGATGTACCGATTTGGGACATTTCATATAAATGGAACCACACAACACGTGGTCTTTTGTGACTGGCTTCTTTCACTTAGCATAATGTTCTCAAGGTTCATCCATCTTTCAGCATGTATTAGTACATCATTTCTTTTTATATCTGAATAATATTATGGTATGTTCATCAGGTGAAGGCATCTGGGTTACTTGCAATTGACCAATTTTTTCAATAGTATTTCTTATCTCGTTTTACTTTCAAGACTAAAGATATTCACTCTATCAAGCTCTATAAAGCACCTTCTCCCCAAAGGAAAATAATTTACTTTCTGTTCAAAATTACAGTCAAAAGTTTTAAGTGTCCCTGAGAGTCAAGTTGTAATGTTCTTAATCAAGACCCATCACCTTATATGGGCCTCAATTTTCTCATTTATGAAATGATGGATTGTCTAGGTATAGTGAAATAAAAATTATTTCTGAGTTTCAAGATTTGGGGATCTAGAAACGGGTGCTCATAATGAGTTGGGAAAAAATCAAACAAAGCTGAATAAAGCCCCAAATGTAGTATAGTGACACTAGTTTAAAGCCACTCTACAGGAAGAAAGAGAGAGTAATAAATATCCTGATTCACCTCTCTTCCCTCCTTCCAGTCTCTGCCAACTATTTCACTGGCTAAATCCATCCATAAACAGAGGGCAAAGAAGCCCACTGATATGGTCCATACGGTCAATCTCCTGGGACACAGAGTAGATCTGGAGGGGCACAGAAGGGACCTCTGGCCCCCAAGTGTTTCAAACAGCATTCCAAATTTTGGAAGCTAAGAGTAAAAGAGGGAATAAAAATATCAGAGCTACTGGCTCTAAGGTCTCAACATCATTAACATGCATGACGTTTATTTATAAACACCAGGAATGTTCCAGAGAGTCAAAATGATACAGTCAGTGTGCATTTCTCAAGCTCCAAGTAAGCAAAATTAATAAGTGCACACACACAAACTCTCATAATATTACTATCAAGACCACTTGGACCATTCTGAGAAGAAACACACAGATAAATGTTCCGGTACAAAACTTATCAACAAATTAAAAATAAACTGAATTTACTCATACAGCAGATAACGCAGACACTTGGTACTAAAAGCAGAAGCGTTAACAGCATGACCAAAATAGCTTCATTAAGTCTCATGACAAGGTTGTGACACCTGTTGTTCACACGTGAAGATAATAACGCGAGCTGCTGTCAGTCAGTACTAGCAGCTTGAAGACTAAGCCTTGTCTTAGGAAGGCTGACATTCAAGAAATGCCCTCTAGTTAAAGAACTACAAAGCCAAGAACTAACTCCTCATGGTGAAAGAAATCCCACGAGATTTCATTAACTAGTGACTAATTTGACACAGCCTGACAGGTGCTATGCTGGTGGAAAGCTATTCAATCTGAAATCTAATTAATAACATTAAAAACCTAGACTAAATAATAGAAGGACAAGTCATTCCCTACCACATAATAAACCATTTTTATTTTTTGGTTTTTTTTTGAAAATACAAAGGCACAGAATTATCAATTATACGAGGAGCACATTCCTGTGAAGGCTAAGCCTGACAAATGATGGAGGGTATTTCTATTTACCATATGGAGTAGAACCATTGTGAAAAGGTATTCAGTTCAATCACTTTGAAATTATAGTAAATTTGACACATTTTCTTATTTGGGGAGATGTACATTGATATGTATGTATCTTTACATCGCAGTATTTTCAATCTTGGAAATTTGGTAACACTGTAATGTTAACCTTTGCTCGTCTGGTTAATCTAGAATCTGACATGCTTCCTAACATGTTTTTTAGGCAGCAACCTGAAAAGGTCTATATGATCAGTCTTCTAGTGGAAAAAAATCCTTTTTATTCTGAACCTCCAATATTAGTGTCATGCAATGGATATCGAATTTCATTCTGCCCAAAGGAACAACCCTCTCATTTTATACTTTCTGTAATAGTAACCCCATTTTTTTTCATTCCAAGTGTCCAGAACCAAGAGATATAGTGACAAACAATTCACATTAACACTGTTCCTAGAGCAGGTGGCTCATGTGAGTCTCCTCCCTGAGACCTTGAGAATAAGGGACGACCTTCGAGGCCCGCCCCTAGAGCATCAGGACCCCGCCCTGGGCTCTCTGGCTGTCGGCAGCACACAGAGAAGGACTGAGCTGCTGCCCGGCTGTGCGATGGGAAGGCACGGGGCGTGGCTCGGGGGCGGGGTCACACCGCCAAGAGTGTCCTCTGCGCTCACTGCTGACGCTTCCACTTCCCCAGACACATGAGCCTTCCCGCGACCTTCAACAGCTCTCAAGGTCCCATTTCCTTGGGAACTCTATAAAAAACGTGATACAAGAAGCTTCCCAAGTGAAGGTCCCCTTTGCCTCCAGTGCATCAACAGCCACAAAAAGCCCAGAAGGCAGGAGTGGGTCGCAAGAATAAGAGCATGGCCAGTAGGCAGAAAGCTCACCCAACCCGCAGAGGATCAGAGATGGGGAAATCAGTGTGTCTGGGGACAGAGCTTTGAAGCAGGCAGGAAATTCTGCAGGCCAAGAAAATTTATATATATATACAAACACACACACACACACACACACACACACACACACATATAATGAATGCTAATAAATATATAAAACCTTTCTTGGTATACAAAGCACCAGGCCAAGAGTAAATGTGTGGATGTATAGTGCTAGCAGCTCTTGTTTCGCTCTCTTACAAGCCCAACTACAACTACCACCTTCATAGTTTATTAACTGCTTTCGTAGCTATTTTCTTATTTGAATCATATTGCAACCCGATGAGGCAGGTGTCATGACCCTACGTAATGGCTCAGGCGGAGAAAAGAGTAAAGCTTACTCCAGTCCTTCTGGCGTGGAGCAGAGGTGGAACTGGCAGTGGGGCCTTGCTGACTCCGAGCCAGGCACTCATCCCAGCCTGCAGGGGAAGCTAGAGTTCACGCCCAGAAGGAGGCCCGGACAGCAGGCAGAGAGCACAGCCTTGAGCCAGTGCATCTGAGAAGCCAACACCCCTAGTCTAGCCTCCTTGCCAAAAGCTGGACCCCTTACTAAATCAGACGTCTGTCTGCAAAATAAAAACCGCCTGACTTTCCCTGATGCACGCAGGATACTTCTGGAGTACCTCCTGTGAGCGGAGCACGGGGAATGCAGTCCTCCGGGTCCCAGTGTCTGCAGAACTCATGGCCGAACTGGAGACAACAAAGTGTAAACAAGTAATTAAATGTTAAGATAAATGTTTCAGAGGGATGGCAAAGGTAGAGAGGCAAAGTATCAGGAAATGGTAAAAAGTGCACCATACTGCTAATCACAAACAACCCATTAGTGGTAGGATTTGGATTAAATTACAACTAGATTTTACATATTTATTATTCATGAGACATTCTGTTTTTCAATTATTCCCCCAACCCCCCATTAGCCCACCCATTTTAAAGCCTCAAGCATTAATCTGATTTCCCGCCAATGATTTGAAGACAATGATTTGTGTTTTGGGTCTGTCTAAATGGATCTTCCTCTGATAATTTAGAGAGAAAATGATATGTATCTCCCCTCTGTTCAGACAGTGGCCTTAGGGATTTTATTCATTGTGGGGGAAGGGCCTTAGCTTTTCTGACAGATTTAGGAAAAAGGAAGACAGAAATCCAGAACTGAACAAATCCATCAAACTCATTTTCTTGCAGGGTTTTCTGCCCATAGTGCTCTCTCTCCCTACTCCCTCTTTTTTTTTTCCTTTTTTCCCCTTTTTAAAGTAAGAAGAAGTTGGAAAAACATGTATCTCCCAATTCCTAAAGAGCCGGACTAAAAATGCTAGTGAGCAAAAATGCAGGTGTGCACAAGCCAGAAGGTCGCTCTCCACTCTGTGGAGAATGAAGCAGGGAGTTAACAGCGGCAAGGGTGAGGGCACGGTTCAGGGAGAACATGGATGGGAGACATCTGTCTGCAGGGGTCACTCCATCATCCTGCAGCCACAGCAGAGCATAGAGGACAGGAGGCCGACCCCTGCCTTCCCAGGACTGCAAGGCTCGGACCTGCCCGCCCCTCCTGCACCTCT
Source organism: Smutsia gigantea (assembly GCA_032199065.1). Classification (NCBI taxonomy): domain Eukaryota; kingdom Metazoa; phylum Chordata; class Mammalia; order Pholidota; family Manidae; genus Smutsia; species Smutsia gigantea. The sequence goes on from JAVSCE010021345.1 coordinate 41,681, forward strand.
TATCTGGGCATTAGCCCAAAGCAGAGAAAGAATTAAACCTTTTTTATTGCTAAATAATTAACAAACTGCTGGCATCCTGACAAGTGGACATGCATTTTCTTAATCAGCAATGAACCCAAGTCATTCTGTTTATAAGCTACTCAAGGTAAACCCTGTCACTTAAATATTCTAGATGAGCGTATGTGCGCCGTCCATTTCCCTGCAGTAACTTGGGGACCAGCTTGGCTCTTCCTTCGAGCCCACGCTCTGGCTTTTCCTGGCTTGCTCACATTCAGAGCCCACTGGGAACTCTAAGGGCGCAGCGATGCCCCCTGCAGCAGCTCCTCCCTCATTAGGAGACATGACTACTTCATGACTGCCTTATCATATAATTCCTCTTTCTAAGATCCTAGAAAGCCAACAGACAAGAGGGATAATATTGCTCTTGAGAAGGCCACCAATGACTGCGTGACCGCTCAAGCCCGTGGCTGCAGAGCCATTGCCTTGACAGAAACCACCACACTGGGCGCTGAGGCCTCAACCCCTCCGCCCCGAGTCCACACGCCCTCGCTGGGCGCTCTGTTACCACTCTCTCCCCGTCACCTCCCACTTTGGTGCCTCCTTCTTACCAGTCTCTTTCTTCTGCCTCTCTCTTGAGTGTACTGTGTGCCTCAGGGCTCCCTGGTTGACTCTCTTTTAAGTGATATAAAAAGCCCTGTGCTGGACGAGCTAATGACCCACCTGTCCCGACACTCGCCTTACATGACCGCCATCCTGCGTGCCCTCCAGCTGCTGAGCCCCCGGCATCCGCGCGGCTCTCCCCTTTCCAACGCCCCACCCGCCTGACCAAGGGCTGCTTAGCCTGGAAGAATCCACCCAGCAAAGCTCTGCTCCATCCTCTCCACAATCTGGGATCCAGTACTTGTTAGCTGTCTGACCCACGGGTCCCACCTGTCCCTCTGGCTGTCACATTCCTCCAGGACTTAGCAAGGAACCCATAGAGTTCAGAGTAATGAAATAGACTAGACAGACATCTCCAAATGAGACTATAAACAAACCAAACCAACAACCTTCCATGAAACTTCTCCATTTAACACAGGGACACTTTCTGAATGTTATGACACACGACTGTTGCAATGCATTATTTCTTCAAACAGAAGTCATCAGAACACATTAAATAACTGTTACTGCCCAAAGCAATCATTTCTGCCTTGCACAGTAAGATTTGAACACATTGGTAGTGTCATAGGTTCAAAGTAAAAGCCCATCAAGGTTCAAAAGCATATGAACTCCAGCTGGATTTGCGGGTTACACACACAGTTATGTACGCCCGTGTCTACCTGCAGACACTTACACAAATACATGTATCACTCACCTGGAGTTCCTGTTGCTTTCTGAGCCATCAGTATGCTAATTGTCAGGAATCTCACATAAATTATATAGATGGTGGCCCAGTGTTTTTTTCCAAAAAATAATCATTTTATAGGCACACAGAAGCTAGCGGGTGCTTCAAGAATATCAATGAGAATCATTATGCTTGCAATTTGGGTTACATTTTATTCGGTCTCTAGCGTAAACAAATCTTCTCCCAAACTGCCCTATTAGTAAATGAAATATTTACTACATCAATCAATTTGCCACAAGATTTGCTGACCAAAAACGTTAATGTAGATAACTTCATTTCACAAGGCATTTGTTTCTTACCCTTTGTCAAGGTTCACGTACAAAGGAGGCCTTTAAAAAGCTTAACAGACCCATTTTCTTATGGCATTTTTAAAGTTTTTATTTTTTTAATCAATATTAAATACAGGATCTCCTATTTGATTGTTTTTCTTTGAAAAATATAAATCAAGCTCCTGAAACTCTGGAAAATGAGGACACTATTTTAAATTCTGCTTTTAAAATTGTCCCTTGTGAGCCTTTAAATGCTTCTGTCTTTTAAGAGGGGGTGTGGCTGTTACTCAAAGGGTTTCCTTGGCTTTCTTCATTTACTAAAGGTAGATGAGAGTATCTATCACTATGCTGACATCGTTGTAAAGATCATAATATATGGGAACCACATGCACTGGTACCCTAAGCACTGGAAGGTACGCTGTACACATTTATAGAACTGGTGAAGAAATAAAGCTACTGGTGAGGGTGTTACAGGCTCTGGAGTGACAGTACATGGGTTCAAAATCAGTTTGAGTTTCTACTGTCAGGTGACCTTGGGAGGTGTTTACTTGATACGCCCAATATCCAATGTCCTTATCCACAAAGTGGGAAAACAAGACTACCTAACTCCTGGGCATGCTGCAAGATCCAGTGAAGTAGGGGCTCCCGAGAGCTCACCGCAGCACTCAGCCGTTCGTTATTTTATTATTTCCACTGTGTGAATCCCATTAACATGTTGCAGGGCGATGTGGCCGAGGGATTCTGGGAAACTACAAATTCTCTCTATAGGAATATTTTAATATAATATATTTAATATTTAAAATACATTAAATATTTTAATATTTAAATGTTGGCTTTTAGTCACATGACAAATTTTAAATTTAACAAGCGTTCCTGGTGTCCACTTGTGTCCACATATACAAAGAGATAAAAAGCAGTGAGGGAAAAGTGGGCTTAATCTGTAGGTGACACTGACACTGTCGTATCAAGCAGAGGCCACGGGATACCACAGCATGCTGTGTGCAGGTCTGAAGGAGTCCGAATAAGGAAGGCAGTGGAGAAACCGACTGCCAGGGGACCCAGGAGTACCTGAGAACACTGAACCCCCAACCATAACACGGACGCATTTAGTACAATGGTAATTTCAATAAAAACATCATCCCTGACAATGAATTTGCATCCTTATTCCAGTTTTAATAGCTTTTATGGATTTTAGTGTTATGGTTAAAGTCACTTTGCTTCTACAGTTATATGAGACAAATGTTATAAGAAAGGTTTAACCGATTTCACATTTTGTATGTTTATAATTAATATAATATATATACATCTTCCTGGAAAAAAGCCCTTTTACTTCTCAAGCTTGAGAAACAATGTTTTTTAGGGAATATATTGACTAGTTCATCCCCTCTCTCACAAAATTATACCCAAACATCTTTGCCAATCCCCAAAAGACGAAGAAGCACAGAATGACGAAAATTAAGTGAGATGATGCATGAGAGCTCTAGATCATTGTCTCTTGCTCTCAATGCATGTTTGCCATTATTATGACCATTGTCACCGTAGTCATCATTCATCATCTACAGAAGCTTCTAATCATCTTCCACTTTGATAATGATTTATATCAAACAGCCAAACTGCCAATAAATGTTAGATTTATCTTTCCTTTTTTAGATCTTGCTGTTTTATGGTGTACTGGCCACACTGCTTGCTGCTTTAAGTATGTGAAAACTGGTGAAAAACCAAGCATGCTATGGTGCTTGTTTATAACAGCAGAAGTCATGATCCTTGGGATAAATATTAAATGAATAAATTACCTCAGAGATTTACAGAATCTTACAATTGAATAGGATGAAAACTTATAAAGAAGGATCAAATCACAAAATTTAAAGGAGCCCTTTATTATTTTTTATTTTTTTCTATTAAGGTATTACTGATATACACTCTTATGAAGGTTTCACATGAAAAAACAATATGGTTACTACATTTACCCATATTATCAAGTCCCCACCCATACCCCAATGCAGTCACTGTCCATCAGTGTAGTAAGTTGCCACAGAGTCACTGTTTGCCTTCTCTGTGCTACACTGTTTTCCCCGTGAGCCCCCCACACCATGTGTA
>JAVSCE010021346.1:0-27405 GCA_032199065.1 Smutsia gigantea
GGTTGCTTCTTTACTATCTAACAATCTAACTTAACTTTCTTGTTAAGTTATTGTAAACACAGTCTGATATTTCTTTCTTTCTCTCCCTTCTTATTCCTCCTCCTCCATTCTTTCTATAATAGGTGTTTTATTCTTTGCCTTTAGTTAGTATTTGGATGGTCTGCCTTCTTTGCTATGATTTTATTTTCTCTGGTGACATCTTTTTAGCCTTAGGTGTGCTTGCATCTAGAGCAGTCCATTTAGATATCCTGTAGTGGTGGTTTATGAGAGGCAAACTCTCTCAACTTTCCTTTGTCTGGAAATTGTTTAATCCCTCCATCATATTTAAAGGATAATCGTGCTGGATACAATATTGTTGTTTCGAGGCCCTTCTGTTTCATAACATTAAATATATCATGCCATTCTCTTCTGGCCTGTAAGGTTTCTGTTGAGAAGTCTGATGATAGTCTGATGGAGTTTTCCTTTGTGGGTGATCTTTTTTTCTCTCTCTAGCTGCTGTGCCCTGTCTTTATCTTTGATCTTTGCCATCTTAATTATTCATAACAATGTAAAGTGTCCCTTGTGTTGGGAGATCTGTGAGCTTCGGTGGACTGCGAGACTATTTCCTTCCCCAGCGAGGGAAAGTTTTCAGCAATTATTTCTTCAAAGACACTTCTATCCCTTTTCTCTCTCTTCTTCCTCAGGTACTCCTATAATGCGAATATTGTTCCGTTTGGATTGGTCACACAGTTCTCTTAATATTCTTTCATTCCTAGAAATCCTTTTATCTCTCTCTGCCTCAGCTGCTCTGTACTCCTGTTCTCTGTTTTCTATTCCATTAACAGTCTCTTGCATCTCATCCATTCTGCTGTTAAGCCCGTCGATCGCTTGTCTGATTTCTGTATTGTCTTTCCTCAGTTCCCTCACTTCCTCCCTCAGCTCTTGCACATTTCTCTGTAGGTCCATCAGCATGGTTATGACTTTTATTCTGAATTCTTTTTCAGGGAGGCTGTGCATTTCCATCCCTTCAGACTCCCTCTCTGGGGTTGTCTGGTTGATTTTGGTCTGAACCATATTCCTCTGTCTTTTCATGGCTGTATAATTTGGTCACTGATAGTTGCCACGTATGTCAGCTGGGCTCTTTAAGACCGCCTCTTGGGGTGCCGAGTCCTCTCGGGTGTAGCTGCACGCTGTGCGCTTTCCTGTGTATTCTCGTCTCTCTTTTAGGAATAGATGTATTTTCTGTGTTTTCGTAGATAAATATAGTGTTGGGAGGAGATTTCTGCCGCCTGCTCACACCGCCATCTTCCCGGAAGTGATATTTTATATTTTAGAATTTCTACTGTGCCAATAATTATGTTCCTTTTTCATTCATAATATTATGTCTGCCCTATTTTTTTCATCTCTTGATCCTGCATGAAATTTGTCTTATTTTGTCAATTTCTTCAAGTCAAATTTTATCACATCTATTGCTTTTTAAAAATCTAATTCATGTCTATCATTATCTTTATTTCCCTTTTGACTTTCCTTGGTTTTAGCATGTGGCTATTTTCCTAACTTGATTGAATACCTAATTTTCAGTCTTCCTCTTTTTCAAGCATATGCTTCTAAGGCTTTATATTTCCCTTTACGTACTGCTTGACTTGAATGCCACTGGTTTTGACAATGCCATCTATGTCATATGGCTTTAAAATTTTAATTAAATTATCTAAATCTTTGTAAATATTATGTGTTCTTCTTTGACACAGGCATTATTTAGAAATGATTTTTAAGTTTCTAAACATATTGCAAGAAAGAGGGACGACCTTTTTATTACAGATAACCGATTTTATCACATTTTTGTCAGCAAATGTGCATTGCACAGTATCTATTCTTTGGTCTTTGTTGATTGGCTGTAGTGATGGCCTATTTTCACAAATGTCCATGTATGCTTGAAAAGAATTCTTTGCTGGGTATAGGGTTCTATGATTCCATCAGCTCAAGCTTATTGATTATGTAGTCCTATTTATCTATATATTCACTGAGTTTTGGTCTCTAAGTCTTTGACCTTTCAGAGTCTATTTTTACATTATAATTGCATTATTTTTACATTATAATTACTATTTTTACATTCTTCCTAGACAATATAAATACCTTAGACACTGAATCTCCATTTACTCCCTGTGGGTCTGTTTCCATTTACTTTTTTTCTCTTGGTGTTTAATCACTGTCTTGTTTTCAAATCTCTGGTAATTTTTTAGTGGATTTTATCTAGGAGCATTTTCAGAGTGATTTGAGGCCTAAGAAGTTCTCCTTCTCTAATGAAGATCTACATCTGCTTCTGGCAAGTGTCTGGGGCAGAAGCAGTCCTCGATCCTTTCACTGGCGTATGAGGATTTTGATGGTTTGGAGTCAGACTTTGGTCCCTTTGAAGGCCAGACTATGTCTGTTTCACCCTTATCTGTAGGAGGTAGCCCTTGAAAGTTCTAATGCAAAGTGCAGGTGGTTTATTGGGATTCCCTTCTTTGGTGGACCTGGACTTCAGTTTTTATTCTCCAAGTCTGTGAGGTTGTCCAGAACTCCACTCAGCTTCTTAGACTCTCAGCTGCCTTTTCTGGAATTGGCACATGAAAAGTTGCCCCCACCATTAGGCTCATCTTTCTGGATTTCTTTTTTCCTTGATTTTGATTCTGTAATTCTTCACTACTTTGTGTCTCTAATGCTATCAAAGAGATGTATTTAATATATTTTTTAATTCTTTGTGCAAGCACTGGCCAGCGTTACCTGGGATGCCACCACAAGAAGCAGAGGTCCTTGTCATACACACTTTTTAAAGAAAATGTTATTACTGAAGGATAGCATACATACAGAAAAGTGAAGAAATCATGACTATCACAGAGTAAACACACCTGGTGACCCCCACCCAGTCAAGAACTAGTACCAGCACCCTGAAGCCTGTGCTGTGTGTCTTCCTTCCTTTTCCCTCAGGATACACTTCCACTTGGCTGTTGATTCCTTTCTGCAGACCAAGGAAGCCAGATACCATTTGGCCCCTTTGCATTTTAATTATGCAGTGCATTGTTTTGGCCAAGCCATTTCTAGTTTGGTTTGCCTTTTACCCTTTGAATCTATTACTCGGAAGCTTTTCTCCCCTTCCATTTCATCTTTCCTCCCTTGTGATGAGCCCTCTGAAATCTTTTAACAATCTGTCTCTTTAGATTTTACACAATACTTCCTTGTTTTCCTGTGTGTAGTTACTAGAAAGCTTTCAATCTCATGACCATCTGCTGACATGTAGAATGTGCTGTTTCAGAATGTTTTATACACATGAAAAATTTTCCACAATATGAACTTATTTCCTTACTTTTATTTCTCCTTCAAGCTAACCCTGTCCCTTATGTGCTTCTTTAACTAGAGATAATCCCAGGAAGCAAATCAGAAACTTACTTGTTTGGTTTGGAAATTCTCTTGCTCTCTTCTTGCTTTAGACATAACAAAGCCATGAGCTCTGTGATTATCATCTTGGATCTCCTTTTAACCAGTATCACAGCTGACTAATTGAACTTGACTTCTGTGTTCTCATTTACTACCTTCATCAGATTCGTTTTCTCAGCTAAAACACTTGGTACAGTGGCTGGCATATGTTAGCATTTGATAATTAATTAGTTAATTGTAGTCTGATGTGCTGGTTCTAGAAGTCACGATGCAGGGTCATACACGAGGTGAAACAAGAATGACCAACTTTTTTTTTTTTAAGTTAAAAATGAACTTCTGTCTCTACTACTTCTGACTCTTGGCAATTTGGTAAATTTAATTTCTAGTGTCAAAGAGTCAGAATCATGACAAAATGAGCATTCTGTTTTACTTAGCCCTTTTCATTGAGGCATGTTGGGTATAGGTTGGGCATAGCATTCGTATATGAGATCACCAGTGAGGCCCCAGAACTCAGAGAGTTCAATGAGGAAGTCATCAAATGGGTGTGATCAGAAGTTTAAAAAATGGGATGCCTTCCAAAAACAAGATAATCAGGGCTGAAAAGTTACCATAAGAGAAAAATCATAGACCAGTCGGCTATGGGAGTCTTTCTGAAGCAAAGATGTGTGAGCAGCTGGAGGAGTGTCAGACTGCTGCCTGGGAAACAGAAGGCTACAGGCAGAATTGGGTAGTTATGTATCCAGTACTGATGTGGGGAGAGGCACTGAGTCCAGGGGTAGACAGCTTGGGACATGTCCTCTGGAGTGGGACAGTGGTGTTTTACCACACTTCACCTTAGCCTACCTGAAATCTTCAATATTTTGTTAGGATTAGGCCTAGGGTTGTTACATAAACTTGATATATTAATATAATCTAACAAGTCCTATCATCTTTGAGTGCTTACAGTGTACCAAATGCTGTGCCAGCCACTGTGTGCACATTATCTCATTTACTATACAGCAGTCCTATGCATAGAGTTGTCATCACCTGCATTGTACTGATAAGGGCACCTAGAATCCTTCCTGGGGCTATTGTCCAAGGATATGAGTTCTGCACTCCGGAAGGGCAGATGGGCCAGTCTGGCTTTCCAGTTTATGGCCCGAGAGCTCCCTCTTCTGTTGTTCTCTCAAAGTTTACAAGTGTGGCTTCTGGCTCTCTGAGATCTCTTGGTTCTTGTCCCCTCTTCCACTTTAACAGAAAGAGGCCTGCTCACTTTTTATCTCAGGTCAGCTCAGTCTAGGGCTCACTCCCAGCAGTTTCTCCTAAGTGCAGAACTCTGGTTCTAGAGCAGCGGGGCCCACAGTGCTGCTGCATCCTACCGCACTCCCTTGTCCTCAGCCTCACAAGGGCTCTGTAGACCCCCTTCCAGGCAGCTGCTCTTCTCCCTTGGCCTGCCAGTCTCTCAGGTGGGTGCCACTTGATGATTTGGAGGTTCTTGTGTTCTCAGGAACATCATATGCCCTTTTGCTGACCCTCTACTTCCTTCTGTACAATGCAGACATAGTGGGTTCAGTTGCTATCAGTAGTTTGTCACACTTGTATTTATCACCTAATTTTGTAATAGCATTTATGAATTCTTGATTTGCTCTTCTAATTGTTTTCTCTTTTTTAATTGAAGTATAGTTAATATACAATCTTATGTTAGTTTCAAGTATATAATACAGTGGTTCACCAGTTACCCACATTATTAAATCTTCACTCCAACTAGTGTAGTAGCTGTCTGTCAACATAAAAAGATGTTACAGAATCCTTGGCTATATTCTCCAGGCTGCAACACTATCCCTGTGACCACATTATATTAAGATTGAGAATTTTTGTGTCCCTTTATCCCCCTCACCCAGGGTAACCACCAGTCACTTCTCAGTGTCTGAATCCACTGCTATTTTATTCACTTTGTTTTGTTTTTATGTTCCACAAGTAAGTGAAATCATATGTATTTGTCTATCTCTATGTGGCTTATTTCACTTAGCATAATACCCTCTAGGTCCATCCATGTCGTTGGAAATAGCAATATGTATATGTACCACATCTTATTAATCCATCTATTGGTGGACATTTTGGTTGCTTCTGTCTTGGCTGTTGTAAATAATGTGGCAATAGATACAGGTGCATATGTATCTTTTTGAATCAGAGATTTTGTTTTATTTAGGTAAATTCCTACAAGTGGAATTACTGGGTCATATGGCATTCCTATTTTTAGTTTTTTGAGAACCTCCAAACTGCTTTCCACAGTGGCTGCAGCAGTTTACATTCCCACCAACAGTGTAGGAGGGTTCTCTTTTCTACACATCCTCATCAACACCTGTTAGCTCTTGTCTCTTGTATGATGGCCATTTTAACTGGTGTGAGTGATATCTCATTGTGGTTTTGATTTGTATAATCCTGATGATTAGCAATGTGGAACTTCTTTTCATGTGCCTCTTGGCCATCTATATTTCTTCTTTGGAGAAATGTCTGTTCAGGTTCTCTGCCCATTATTGACCAGGTGTTTTTTTGGTGTGGAAGCATCATATGAGTTCTTTATGTGTTTTGGATGTTAACCCCTTATTGGATAAATCATTTATTAATATATTCTCCCATACTGTAGATTGCCCTTTTGTTCTGCTGATGGTGTCCTTTGCTGTACAGAAGCTTTTTAGATTGACGTAGTCCCACTTGTTCATTTTTTTATTTTGTTTCCCTTGCTCAGGAAGATGTGTTCAGAAAAAAATTTCTCATGCTTATGTTTAAGAGATTTTTGCCTATGTTTTCTTCTAAGAGTGTTATGGTTTCATGTTTTATATTTAGGCCTTTAATCCATTTCACATTTACTTTTGTGTATGGAGTTAGACAACAATCCAGTTTCATTCTCTTGCATATAGCTGTCCAGTTTTGCCAACACCAGTTGTTGAAGAGACTGTCTTTTTCTCATTGTATTTTCCTGGCTCTTTGTCATGTATTAATTGACCATATATGTGTGGGTTTTTATCTGGGCTCTCTATTCTGTTTCATTGATCTATGGGTCTGGTCTTGTGTTAGTACCATACTGTTTTGATTATTGTAGCTTTGTAGTAGAACTTAAAGTTGGGGAGCTTAATTCCCCCCTGCTTTGTTCTTTTTTCTCAGGATTGCTTTGGCTATTATTGTTGTTTTGTGGTTCTGTATGAATTTTAGGATTATTTTCTCTAGTTCATTGAGAACTGTCATTGTATTTTGATAGGAATTGTACTGAATCTGTGAACTGCTTTAGACAGGATAGCCATTTTGTCCATATTAATTCTTCCTATCCATGAGCACAGGATAGATTTCCATTTATTTGTGCCTTCTTTAATTTATCTCATGAGTGTCTTACAGTTTTCAGAGCAGAGGTCTTTTACCACCTTGGTTAGGTTTAATCCTAGGTATTTTATTCTTTTTGATGCAATTATAAATGGAATGATTTTCATGATTTCTCTTTTTGCTGGTTCATTGTTAGTATGTAAGAATTCAACGGATATCTGTGTGTTAATTTTGTATCCTGCAATCTTGCTGAATCTAGTTATTAGTTCTAATAGTTTTTGGTAGAGTCTTTGGGGTTTTCTATGTATAATATCATGACGTCTGCATACAGTGACAGTTTAACTTCTTCCTTACCAATCTGGATGCCTTTTATTTCTTTGTGTTGTCTGATTGCTGTGCTAGGACCTTCAGTACTATGTTGAATAAAAGTGGTGTGAGAGTGGACAGCCTTGTCTTGTTCCTGATCTTAGAGAAAAGCTTTCAGTTTTCCATCATTGAGTGTGATGTTGGCTGTGGATTTGTCATGTTTGGCCTGTATTATGTGGAAGTATGTTCCCTCTATACCCATTGTGTTGAGAGTTTTTATCATGAATGGATGTTGAATTTTGTCAAATACTTTCTTGGCATCTACTGAAATGATCATGCGGTTTTTTTTCTTTCTGTTAATGCAGTGTATCACACTGATTGATTTACAAATATTGTATCATCCTTTCATCCCTGGAATAAATCACACTTGATCATGATGGATGATCATTGTGATGTACTTTTTAATTCAGTTCGCTAATATTTTGTTGAGAATTTTTGCATCTATGTCCATCAGGGATATTAGTCTATAATTTTCTTTTTGGTAATATCTCTTTCTGATTTTGTTATTAGAGAGATGCTGGCCTCATAGAAGGATTTTGGAAATATTCCTTCCTCTTCTACTTTTTGGAATACTTTACTGGTAATTGGTCTGTTCAGATTTTCTGTTTCTTCTTGGGCCAGTCATGGAAGATTGTACTTTTCTAGGAATTTGTCGATTTCTTCTAGGTTGTCTAATTTATTGGCAAATAATTTTTCATAGAATTCTCTAATAATTCTTTGTATTTCTGTGGTGTCAGTTGTAACTATTCCTTTTCTGTTTCTGATTTTGTGTCCTCTATTTTATTTGGCAAGTCTGGCTAGGGGTTTGTTTATTTTGTTTATCTTCCCAAAGAGCCAGCTCTTGATTTCATTTGTTTTATTCTTCTCTTTTTTATTTATTTGTGCTCTGATCTTTATTATGTCCCTCCTGCTACTAACTCTAGGTTTCATTTGTCCTTTTTTTTTTCTAGTTTTCTTAGTTATGAGTTTAGACTGTTTTTTGGAATTGTTCTTGTTTCTTGAGATAGGCCTGTATTTCTCTGTGCTTCCCTCTTAGAACTGCTTTTGTGGCATCCCACATATTTTTGAATTGCTGTATTTTTGTTTTCATTTGTCTCTCTGTATTGCTTAATTTCTTCTTTGATTTGTACATTTATCCACTGATTATTTAGAAGCATGTTGTTTAGCCTCCATGTGTTTGTGGGGTTTATTGTTTGTGTAATTTATTACCGTGTTTCATACCATGGTGATCTGAAAAGATTTTTGATATAATTTCAGTCTCTTTAAATTTATTGAGGCTCTTTTTGTGTCTTAATATGTGATCTGTTCTGTAGAACATCCATGTACGCATGAGAAAAATGTGTGTCCTGCTGCTTTTGGGTGGAATGTTCTGTATATATCTTTTAAATCCATCTGATCTAGTGTGCTGTTCCTTTCTTTTTCTTTATTAGGGAATTCAGAGAGATATTTTTTTAAAAAAGAAAGACTATGCTGGCACTATTTTCCTAGAATTCTTTTTACTATTTGATATTAACTAAATTACAACAGTTTGTGGGAGATCTCCCAGTGGAGTGTTAAGGTGCCCCACCTCAGCCTTCTGAGAGTTAAACAAGCGATGGAAGGGGAACTGAGGGAGAAGGAGAGAGGGGAGCAGAAGAAGTGGGCAGGAAGACTAGGAAGGCTAGTGAGAAAACGTAGCAGATCTACACCTCTGCCAGGGAAGGAATCAACAGGCCAGATCCTGCTAGGGATGTAGCAAAACTAGATTACTTTCATTATATATTTAAGATCTAAAAATAGTTTATTTTGAGAAGAACAAGTTTACCCATAGTTTCGAAAGTTGGAGAGGAAACTGGGAGTAAGGCCCTAGTTGTTTAAGAAAGCAATATGGAGATTCCTCGAAAAACTAAAAATAGAAATACCATTTGACTCAGGAATTCCACTTCTAGGAATTAACCCAAAGAAAACAAGGTCTCAGATTCAAAAAGACATATGCACCCCTCTGTTTATTGCAGCACTACTTGCAATAGTCTATGTATGGAAAGGACCTGGGTCTCTGATGACAAGAGGGAAGGGCAGTATCAACCAATAACCAAGACATGGAAGCAACCTAAGTGTCCATCTGTAGATGAATGGATAAAGAAGAGGTGGTACATATACACAATGGAATACTATTCAGCCATAAGAAGAAAACAAATCCTTCCATTTGCAACAACGTGGATGGAGCTAGAGTGTATTATGCTCAGTGAAATAAGCCAGGCAGAGAAAGACAAGTACCAAATTATTTCCCTCATTTGTGGAGTATAACAATGAAGCAAAACTGAAGGAACAAAACAGCAGCAGACTCACAGACTCCAAGAAGGGAGTAGCGGTTATTAAAGGGGAGGAGTGGGGGAGGGTGGGAAAAGGGGATTGACGGGTATTATGATTGGCACACATGGTGTGGGGGGGGTCACGGGGAAGACAGTGTAGCACAGAGAAGACAAGTAGTGACTCTGTGACATCTTACTGCACTGATGGACAGTGACTTCAGTGGAGTATGGGGGGGACTTGATAATATGGATGAATGTAGTAACCACAATGTTTTTCATGTGAAACCTTCATAAGAGTGTATATCGATGATACCTTCATTTAAAAAATAAATAAATAATTGGCTGAGATGAGAGAAGCCTTTCTATAAAGGGCCAGATAGTCAATATTTTAGGTTTTGGTCCTTTTTCGACCTCTGTCCCCCATTCCCTTTTTGTCTCTATTTCTCTCTTTAAATCTTAGCTCAGGGGCTTTACAAAAGCAGGCTATGGCTGGATTTGGTCACCCCTACCTTAGGCTAATTGTGATGTACTCTTGAATCAGGCAAGGGGTTACCTTCCCAAGTTACACGATGGGGAGGTTGATTCTTGAATGAAATTGGGGTTTATGAAAAGGAAGAAAGGGGCTGCATGTTGAGTAGGCAGTCACAGCGTTTCTATACTTGCCCGAAAGAAGAATCCTGTGAATGCAGGAGACAGCAAGATTTTTCATGTGTGACTTTGGTAGTTTAAAACAAAAGCACCACAGTCAAATTTTACATAATTAGGTATTTTATAATCAGAAAAAAATTAAACTAAAAACAAGCCCTCAAAACTATCTTTTGGAAATATTCTAAGATTGTGTGAAGTTACACAACTCTGAGTATCTTAATAAAAACCATTGAGTATATACTTTAAGTGAACAAATTTTATGTAATATGAATTTTATCTCTATAAAACTTTTTTAGAAAAATTTTCTGAATTCTAAAGCTTAAAAAGCATGTATTGCAGCTCTGTGTTGCTTACCTGTGGAGGCAAAGGCACCTTTGGTCCTATGGCTGTTTTTACATCTTTCATTGGTAGCCTTGGAAATATTCCTATAATGGAGATGCTTAATGGCCTTTTTTCTTTTTTTGGACATAATGTACTAAATATCCTTCATGCCATATAAAGTGTTTTATATTTTATAATCAAATGCTTACCATTCATACAATAAAAATAAAACTATACAAAGGCAGGAAATTACTATTTGTCCCTTACACTTCTTTAAATTTATTTACTCTTTGTGTCCATTAGGACTCTTTTTGTTCTAAGGATTTACTCAATTTAAGCTGCTTTAAGTCAAGGAATTCTACTGACGCATGGAAAGAAGTCCAGTGAAAGGTGGTCTTCAGTCTGGCTTCACCCATGACTCAGATGTTGCCACTGGACTCTGACTTCTGTCTTTTTCTTGACTCCATTTCCTCTGGATTGACTCAGTTCTCAGGCCCGGTAGCTGGAGACCTTTGCCCTGACATGCTGAGCCAGAGTCTGTCATTGGCTCTGGCCACACCATATGCTCACCCCTACACAATCACGAGGGCAAGGGCAGAGCGCCACTGGCTTATATTTGGACCCCTTAGCCCCTGGCCTTACCTTAAGCCCCACCAACATGTATGGATTAAGATGGGGAGTGGTGCCTCATCAGAACGAAATCAAGGTGTTACTGTTGGGTGGCAAACCTCAACACTTTTCTTCTCTCCATCCCTGACTTCTCCATTTTATTGCCTGTTTGATTCCTCCTCCTTCAGTTCTCTTGGCTCATCTTCCCTTTTAGCCTCTTTAATTTATATTTCTTACCTTTAAGAATAGTTGTTCAGCTATTGGTGACAGACTTCTGGAAAAATCAAATTCATTTTTTTTTTCATAAAGCCATTGTTATTGCTGACAAAATATTCTGTATAAACACAAGAATTTAAGTTACAGACATAAAAAAGTGAACAAATATTCATTCCTTTGAGCTTTTTTTGAATAACAAAAAACTGACAACTTTTCAGTTCTTTAGTCATTTGATATAACCATTAAAGTCATTGTGCATGAGAGCAGGAATATGACTGGAACAAGTGCTTGCATTGCTTTTTGACCAAATTTTCTGAAGTAATAGAAAGTACTTTTATTTTTTTAATTATTATTTTTTTAATATAATTTATTTTATTATTAATTTACAATTACATGTGCAATATTACGAATATTAAACTACCCCTTCATCAGGTCCCCCCCACCACCAACCCCATTACAGTCACTGTCCATCAGCATAGTGAGATGCTATAGAATCACTACTTGTCTTCTCTGAGTTGTACTGCCCTCCCCGTGCCCCCCCAACATTACATCTGCTAATCGTAATGCCCCTTTTTCCCTCTTATCCCTCCCTTCCCGCCTATTTTCCCCAGTCCCTTTCCCTTTGGTAACTATTAGTCAGTCCGTTCTTGGGTTCTGTGAGTCTGCTGCTGTTTTGTTCCTTCAGTATTTTTTCTTTGTTCTTATACTCCACATATGAGTGAAATCATTTGATACTTGTCTTTTTCGGCTTGACTTATTTCACTGAGCATAATGCCCTCTAGCTCCATCCATATTGTTGCAAATGGTAGGATTTGTTTTCTTCTTATGGCTGCATAATATTCCATTGTGTATATGTACCACATCTTCTTTATCCATTCATCTACTGATGGACACTTAGGTTGCTTCCATTTCTTGGCTATTGTAAATAGTGCTGCAATAAACATAGGAGTGCATCTGTTCTTTTCAAATTGGGCTGCTGCATTCTTAGGGTAAATTCCTAGGAGTGGAATTCCTGGGTCAAATGGTATTTCTATTTTGAGTTTTTTGAGGAACCTCCATACTGCTTTCCACAATGATTGAACTAATTTGCAGTCCCACCAGCAGTGTAGGAGGGTTCCCTTTTCTCCACATCCTCGCCAACATTTGTTGTTGTTTGTGTTTTGGATGTTGGCCATCCTCACTGGTGTGAGGTGATATCTCATTGTGGTTTTAATCTGCATTTCTCTGATGAAAAATCAAATTCATTTTAAGGTTGGATTTGAAAAGGAACATTCAAGCTTGATAACTGAGTAATGGCTTTTGTGGGGAACTGTGTGCAGTTAGGCCAAGCAGATTAGACAAGGAAGGACTCAAGGTGAAGGAGTGAGACCGTAATATGTTTTCTTGCCCTTTTATACCTAATTTCACCATTTTGAGTCCTTTATACTATTACCTTAGGGAGCAGTTCTGAATCCTCTTTGGCTTTCAACTAATTCTCTTTTTTTTCTGTTTTCCTTTCTCAATGTAAATTCATCTTAATTTGCTTGTCATTTTGATGGACTGAAAGTGTGTTTGATTCTGCTGCTTAAAAAAAATGCTAATTTTTTTTCTTTATTGCAGTGATTCTCAGCTATATTCTAGTAGAATTTTCTGCATTTAAGTAAAGTCTTCTTTTCTAAGTTTGTAGAAAAATAAATTTTGAGAACTTTCTCAAAATCATTTTACTAAAACGTTGGTACCTGCTATAACTTTCCTACTAAAAGATAACAAAATGATTGAGAGTACAAATGAATAATAGTGAAAAACATGGAAGCAGTTGATCTTGTTAACTTTGACAGATTTTTTTTTACTGTGTATATATGTACTCATGGTTTGGTTTTTATATTACATATATTTATTGTCTACTTGTAAACATTTTTCTAATTTTTGTGATAAAATACATCAGTATTTCATGGTATTTTGCAAAAAGTTCTGTGAAATCCAGGTGTTCTGCCACCTTAAACATTGAAAAACACTACTTCCCAGGACTGTCAAATCCCTAAAAGAATTGCCAGTATTGAATCATGGGGCTAATGGTCTTACTCATCAGCTGTGTTGTGTATTGCAAGGACATATGCGAGACATGGTTGTTCGGAAGCATTGTTACATCTCTAACCATGAGCACACTTGGAATTGGTTTCCATTGTTTTGAAAAGTGTACTTAACTGGAATTGGGGATGTGCTTGGGACATCACCTGAACTCTGATACTGACAGAGAGAAGACTTTTCACCTAGTTCCCTGGGTCTACCTGGAAGGCCAGTTAGCTTTTATTGTTTTCTTGCTTGCCTTCTGCTTGCCTTTCCTCCACAGATAGTCCATTCATTCATTCCTAATGATGATTTGGTATGGACCACTTTCTTGTTTTTTTTCCCTCTTTTTGTCTTTGGCTTCCCTTGTAGCAGCTTCTTGGGTGAAAGGACATTTGAATAATAAATTGACTCAGCTTCTTCATTTTAATACAGTATTGGCCTTCTGAAGGGCCCAGCAACAGACCAGCACAGTTTTTCAGCAGTCCTGAATTTGATTTTGATTTCTACTGTATTCATATAGCAGGAGGTAAAAGTTAGGAGTCAAATATTTAGTTCTATTCCTGCAGGTGCCCCTCCCAGGGTTCATCATGGGGAACAGAACACTGAGGTAGAACCCAGAGAGGGACCTGCCCTACTTGTCTGAGTGTCCGCTCTGCGGAGGGTGACTGCACAGGACCCTGTTCCCATCATCAGAGTGAACTGGCCTGTAAGAAGACCCACTTACCCAGAGAAGTAACATGCTACCTTATTTCAGGGTGTGAACATTGCAAGAGCCCTCAGTAAGCCCATCCGCCGTCCCACCATGCCCTCTGGTTTCCCCACACCCAGGGTCCCCTCACTCATGCAACGCTTGCTAGCCCAGTCTGAGCCTCCTTGTCTCCTCTCTTACTGTTTTGCAAATGAGTTTCAGCCCCAGGCAATTTCGCTATAGATTCACTGTGACCAAAGAAATTTACAGCAAAGGGTTCTTGGGGTGAAAAGGTCATACCCAAGTTTATTTCAAGGTGGCAGGTCAGTCCCTCGGCGCTGCCACCACTCCAGCCTCTGCTCAGCTCCGCCACAGCCTTCCAGCCCCGCTACCCAGTCTCTGGCGGAGCCCTGGGCGGACTCCTTACATTAACACAATAATGGCTTATTGCCTAAAGGTGTGGAAGGGGTAGCATAGCATCAGGCCAGTTACATTTAAGTTCAGTGAGGATCCTGGCCATAGGAACCCCAACTAACCCACACTTACACACACGCACACCCTTACACATACATGCACACATGCGTATACACACAAAGAGACAGACAGACATGTAACAGCACAGCAAAAGTCTGATACTCTGTTTCATGGTCCTCTATCAGTCATTAAGCTCCAAGGAGGATGGTTCTACCCTGACCATACCAGAAGCCCTTTTACCAAAAGCACCCTCTAGAGTTTAATTATAGAACTGATTATGGTAATGTCTAATAAACAAAGTTTTATGTCCATAGCATTTTTAAAACTTTTTCAAGTTCGAGGGTCTGATTGAATTAAATTTTTTAAAGGCATCAAGTTGTTTGAGAATAAGACATTCACCCTCCATATTCTTTTTGGCAACATATTTTAAACCAGGTCACTTTAGGTGACCAGCTGTATAAATCTGTTGTATGCATCACAGATTGGAAAGCACAGTCAACACCCTAATGATGACACCCTATAGTAACATGTCAGTGCTGATTTGAAAGAAACCCAGGGAGCAAGAGTAACTTTTTTTCGTCTTCTCCTTCCCAGGAAGAAGATTTTTATCTATGTGGGTCTTATGTTTGGGTTCCATAGAGTTATCAAAAAGAAGATGACCTGAGAACATTTATCCATTTCATAAAGGACAACTGGAGCCACCATTAATGTCTCACAGCTAGTAAGAACTTGTTAAGAGTTCAAGCTAGTTATCTCTGTTTAAGAGTAGAGGGAAACACCTATTATAAATTCTCTTAGGCCTTCCAGCACATTAGGAAACTTAAAAAAATAAAAGGAGGTATGGGAGAGGGAGTAGTTCTGAGAATTAAAATGGAATGGAATAACGAGGTCTGCTTTGAGGCCAAAGTGGGGGGAGAAGGCAAGGGTTTTGCTTGTGCGGCCTCTGCCACAATAAAGAGGACCTTAACACAAACTGGCGGCACCCTACAAAATGTGGCCCATAATTCAAGCTGTCAGTTTAATCACACTGCTTCCAGGTAAAGAGAAGAAGCGTTGTGTGCTGACCCTTGGTCCTCAGCTTGCCGCAGACCGCCCCTCTCTGTCGGCCTTTGTGTCGCTGTCCCCCCTTCCCCTCCTTTTTGGCATTGTGCTCCCTTCAAGTGGCCCCTAAAAGGGACCACCCAGGGAGCTGCACAATGGGGACCGAGGTAGCCACCAAAACATAGGTTTTGTAAGACAGCCTGTTAAAAGAAAAATACTGTTTAACTATGTATGTGTTTGTCCTTTCTACAAGTGTTTTGTGCGGCAAACAAAACCCCACATAGAAACTTCACCATGGCCGCACATACAGCTGTTGCAGCCATCGGTGTCAGGCTTGAGATAGTCGCTTCCAGTTTATTTTCCCAGGGCACTAATTCTTGATGTAGTTTGTATTTACACATTTGGATTTATGGTCAGGAAACTTGGTATCAAAGCAAGCAAATTGCCCTGGCTTTATGAAACTATTTTATCAATAGTCTAATAAGAGTTGGCTTGGCATTGCTCTTGGGTGAAATTTGTCTGTAAGGCTACTTAACAAAAGCTAGCAGCCCGGAATTCAGTCCTCAATAGCCATTTACACCTCTGTAAAAGGATTAGCTCTAGCCAATTGTTACCCTGTTTAAATCTTAATTTGCATCTTTATGGAGGTAGAGCTTCTCCAGACTTCTCTGGGTCTCTGTTCTATTTGTGTACCTATAGGTGGGAGGTCACTGGAGGTTTTTTTTCTCTTATTGGAGAAGGTGCTAAATTGCTTCAGGATGACCAGTAAACTATACAAATTGAATTAGCATCCCTAGTTTTGACTGACAATAGTCTGCTTTGGTTCGTTAGTTGTATTTTGTAGCGATTGTGGTCTTTGAGTGTTTGACACATGAATGCATTCTGTTATTTCTGTTCAAACTTAAGAATTTTCATGGGTCTTAGGTCCTATTTTAAATATTGTTAATTGAAATTAAATTTCCTTGGGAAGTAAAATTAAAAAATAAGAACTAGAACTTTGATAGCGTGATATAATCTTTTCTATCCAGACCATGTGCTCTTAGTTTAAAGATCAAAGCCTAATGTTCTGGAAGGAAGGTATGGTCAAACCTGTGAGGAGGAGAAGCTGCATTTCTGGGCCCATGTTTCTTCAGGTGCTAGAATTGGAAACAAAGGCTGGTTGTATTGCCCTGTTCCCACCTTTCTGTGTGGGGCCATTCCTGTATTACGCCCTCATATCTTACAGACGTGCTGTGAAGGATGCCTTTTCGTTGTTGTTCATTTTGAAATACAATTTTCTTCCTTAAGATTTTGTTCTGGATGTGACCAACTATGACGCTTTATGATTCTTCAGTCTCGTTAAAATTACAGTAAATATACTTCATAAAACTTTTAAAAAGTAACATATTATGTAAATTACGTAAGCAAACTCATTACTATTTATGGTCAGTGTTTACCACATTATTATGAGACTGTTGTTCCCTAGAGAAAGTAAAACCCAAAGTCAAACCTATCATGCTACAGCCAAACACATAAATCCTAAGTTCCCAGAAAGGTAACAGCCACAGCTATGTGCAGGAGTTACCTGGCAGAGACAAAGAAATGCCTATTTTCTGTAGCCCTTACACAAGTTTAATTTTACCAAAAAGAGATTCTGAGTTTGCAGTATTGAAAGAAAAACATAGTACTTCATTTCTCTTCCTTGGTTTAAAAAAAATTGTACCTTAATGTGACTGTTCACATAAGCCTGGAGGGGAGTTGTTTTCTTTTAAATTATCTCCTGAATTTTGTGTGACTAAAAGATGAAAATAAAGGTAGGAAGAAGTTACTTCAAATTTGGCTCCCAAATTTTTGTTGCATTTTTTAATTGTTGTTTGGTAAAATAAATCTCTTTAAAGTGCCATTTGTGTTTCTAGCT
Source organism: Smutsia gigantea (assembly GCA_032199065.1). Lineage (NCBI taxonomy): Eukaryota > Metazoa > Chordata > Mammalia > Pholidota > Manidae > Smutsia > Smutsia gigantea. The sequence goes on from JAVSCE010021346.1 coordinate 17,291, forward strand.
ATACTTGTCACCCAGCAGGTTTGTCCACTGGCTGGACTTCACAGAGAACAAACTGCCGGTAGGACCAGCATGTTGGTGCCAGGCCAGTCCACATACTCCTTAGAAAGATGACAGTGGCTTGTCAGACTGCTCTCCCTCCAGGTGGAATTATTTTGGTAGGAAGGCAAACAGGAGACATGAAAGAAACTGAAGTCTTGAATTTTAAAACAGTGTCTTCAAAACGCAGTTTTGTTAGATCCATAGTGTTTGAATTCTTTAGTAGAGTTATATTCAGCCAAAGACTAGTGAATAGTTTGTAAACTGAAGTCAGATATCATGTGAGGAAATAACTATTAGAAATCCTCAGTGCAGACCAACTCATCTGTTAGACTAAGAAGGTTCTGAGTTAATCTAGAGTAGACCCTGAGTTCTGTGTGGCCATCTTATTGATCACTTGCTTCCAAGCCCTGAAAGCCCTGGACTGGTATAACAACCATACAAAAACATACTGTAAAAATAGGTGTGTCATGAATATCTCTAATCTGGGTTTAAATCTTGGCTTGCCACTCAATACATAGTGTATCTTCTGTATTGTGCTGAGTGATCCATGCAATGTAAAGTAAGATAAAAATTCACAAGTCCAGTTACAATTCTCAACAAGCTTTTGGTCTTAAGAAGACTAGACAGACATGACAACTGAGAACAGTACAATGTACCGTGTTGTCTGTATTGTGCTAAAGGAATTCAGGGATAAGAAAGATCCCAGTGATGATGTCATCAGAAAAGCTTCTAGGTGGTGTGAGATGAGCTAGTCTGTAAGCCTGACATTTGGGTTGATCAGACTGCAAAAGAACAGAGATGATATGGCATTTGTCCTGACTAGACAATCGGGTGTTAATGAGCACCGGCACACCGCGGTGGGGCCAGTGATGGTGGGGAGGCAGATGCAGGAAATAGGAAAGCGTTGCCTGTAGAAAATTTATAAGTAATAATAAAACCACTAAAACTGTATGTGCTTTCTCTCACCACCATTCTTAAGAATGGCAGAGAAAAAATACTGCACCCTGAAGGGAGGCCGTTCCCACCAAGGCACCCTGCCCACAGCTCACCCGGTATACACCAGCATTGCTGTCTGCAGTTAGCTACTACTGTACTGTGTTTTAGAGGACATACAAAAACATCAAGCATGGCCCTTGCTCAGGGTGTCCCTTCTGGTTTGGGAAGCAAAACCAATGGCAGTCTAAGTGGAAACCCCAAGCCCACAGATGGACTGCTTATCCAGCATAGCATTTATCCCTCTTCTGAATTAGTTGCCACATTTTAAAATTTGGCAAATGTCATATAAAAGTTAAAATTGAAATTGTGAATTCCCACCTCTTCTTGAAAACTAGGAAAGTCAGTGTCCCTGTGCCACACATTCCGCAGTGGAAGTTGAGAGTGACTGGCCCTTCAAGGAGGCCTGGGCTCCAGCCTTCCACATCCCACCCCCAGCAGCAGGGCCTTGGGTTCCTCCTGGCGGACTCAATCGTCCTGGGAATGGCTGTTTCTTGCCTGCCATTCCCACCACCACTCCCACATTTAACATGCTTTTTCCCTGCCATCAAGGGCACAAGATCAGTCTCCTGGCCAGTCTTGGGCCTCAGGTCTCTCCCCTCACCAGCTGCATCCGTGCACAGCTGCCAAGGCTAACACTCTCCAAAACACTGCCCTCAGGAAACCAGCCACAGCTCAGAAATCTGCCGGGTTTATCACCTTTTTCTTGACAGAGTTGCATAATGGGTTTTATTTTCTGTTTCTATCCTGTCACCACCAAGAGCAGCCCCTGCCTGGCCAAACTTGACTCCTTGCTGGTCCCCACTCCCCTCTTACCTGGCATTTCCTGTACCTTTCCCTGTGCTGCTACCCAGCTTGGCTGAATCCTGCCTGGCAGAAGTTCCTCCCTCACAATTCCTGATTGTCTTCCCATTAGTTCTGTGCTCTCCCTACTGCCCTGAAACTGGCTCACCTCTGGTGTGCTCATCTTCCTCCTCTTAAGAGCAGGTGTTATTCTGTGACTTGAGAAGCAACAAGATAAAGCCTTCCGGGATGGATTAGGACTCAGATTTGCCTAAGAAAAAGAAGTATCCATGGGTACTGTGAGTCACATAGGCCAGGAATCTGGAAGGCTTTTGGCCCTGGAGTTTAGGATTGAAGATCCAACACAGGGTGTGGCCCATAGGGACCGACTCCAGGCTTAGTTTGGACAAGAGCTCAAGACTTGCACGGAGCTGGAGCACTGACAGTGTGGCCTAGAGTCCAGACGGGGTATGAATATTGGGGATGGGGGGCCTTTGTGTTTCAAGTCCAGGGTAAAAGCCTGTTTGGTGGAGGGGGAGGGGAAAGTTGGGAGAGATTGGGGGAGACAGTTATCAGCCCTCCAATAGAGAGAGCACATCTCCTTTATCCTTGAGATACCAGGCATATAGCCATCAAATGGGCACAGTAACTTAACCAACTGTAGTACTAATTGCAAATTAGTAACACTCTGCTAATTAACATATTGCTTTATAAGTTGATTCATTTTCTTTTAGGGGTATGTGTTGAATATTCACAACTATGTGTGTGATCAGCTCCTTTAAATTGGAAGTTCTGTTTTGTTTTTTATCTCTTCTCCCATTGCTTTTTAGAATCATGCTTTCCCCAAAATAGCCATTTTTTTAAAAGAAAATTTCTAACCAATCTCTTTGGAGGCTACTATGATACCATGACAGACCTAACCTAAAACAATACCCAAATTATCTGACTCTACCATCTCCCTGTAGACTGGAAGTAGATAATGAAGGCTAACTCCCTCTTTCTACACCTTCCTGTTCTTACTAAGAATAAAGAATATTTTACTGCAGTGTGATCTTAGTGAAGAAATAATAATCATTTTTCTCCATTCAGAAATAGAGGACATAACCTATACTTCAGCCAGCAGTTTTCAATTTCTTAGCAGTGACAATTTAAGTAAATTTCACATGAGTTGTGGAGATCTAACTTTGTTATGATTGACAGTGTAAAATTAGTCTTTTCTGCTGTTAAGATTATCTAGCATTCCTATCAGTCAGGTGGAATGTGGAATGAGATTGCCCAGCTATAGATCTGAACATCCTGAAAGTCTTCAAAGGGTTAAAAGTTACTTCCTCTGATGTAAAACTGCCACATCCACACTAACAAGTTTTCCAAACTACCCCATTTTGTGTCTTTGTCCAGAGACGGTCTAGTTGTTGCATTTTATGTCTAGATTATATTATAAATATATTTCAATAAACCACAAAGAACCACCATAGATTCTAGAAGCTGGCTGGCTGTGCTTAAATAAACATCTCATGTAGCACCTGTTTAATTTTATAGGCTCTATAATAGTAGTGACATTCTGAAAGAAGACCTTGAAGCCTGTGGAGCAGCTGACCTCCACCAGCTTCCAAGACTCCTACTTGGGGGTGGCAGTGATGAAAAACAAGTCAGGTACTGATTTTGTGAAATTGCTGGTGGGGTAGTCGTCCTTGTTCCCAGATAATTTCAAATGAAAAGTTTTGTAGAGATGCCACTAATCCACATGGTCATCACTGAAGTAGTTGATTATAGTTTTCATTTTTAACTTTGTTATTGACTTTACCATTTACTTCTTTGTAAATATATTTGTTTCTGATTGATAATTGGATACATCACTCAATCCCTGCTTATAGTAATGTTTTACCAGCTTACCTGGGGGGAGATGCCAGGCAGCCTTTGTCTGGTATACCTTGGAGAACAACCCAGGATATAATCCAATATAGCTGCTACCTGGAGGGATGTCCTTGCCAAGTCCAAACCCCAGATGTGTTCCTCAATTTCCAAGGTCATGCTAGTGACACAGACTCTGAGTCTAGAAGATATGGGTCCCCAGTCTCAAGTATGGTCTCTGGCCCAGCAGCCTCAATAAGCTTTGGTTGGGAGCTTGTTAAAAACACACATTCTCAAGCTCCACCCATGAGCCATGGAATCAGGAATCTGGGGGTGGGACCCAGCCATTTGGGTTTTGATGAGCCCTTAAGGGAACTCTGCTCCCTCAAATTTAAGAACCACCACTTTGAGGATATGCCTTAAATGGCCATAAAGCTGGGTTGAAAAAGATAATTCCTTATTTTCAGGGTAGCTGGCACATATGAATCATGATTCTTGTACATCTTTCCTAAGTCAATCAGAAATTTATTCCATACCTTCTGTCCATCTTTTAGACAGTCTGGGTTTCTCTGCATGGCCTGGAAGTGTGTGACATCCGGGCTGCTGATTGAGTTCATAGAATTACAGTGTGTAATATGTGTAATGGTTTGTCCAGAGCTGGCACCTGGGCGGGAGCCTGTTTCATGTTGCATAAATGTTGCTAGTGTCCTGACCCTGATTTTTTCAGGGACTGATTATATCCCCTCTTATTAAAGTATATCCCCACCATTTTCTAACAGAGAACAAATCATTACTCGAGTGCAGTCAGCAGAGGAGCATCTGTGACAGCCCTGCCGCAAGGACTTTATGTAGCTGAGAGCAAGAGTGGCTTTGGGTTTGGTTAGACTTCCTCTAATGTCATTTTCTCTACCTAATATGCCACTCGGGCTGTTTTATGCTAATGACTTTCTTTAGAGTGGAATCCAGCCTAAATCTAGTGTGTATTGGTTCCTTTCAAGACATGAGAAATCAGGATAATGGTCTCTAAAAGGACCTTGTCATCAGAAGACTTGGTTCTGCTTCACAGACCAGGAGATGAAGTTCACACGTCCCAAATGTGTTTACATTACCTTCTGCATCTACTAGTGATCTCCAAACAATGGAAAATGCTGGACATGACCTTCCTAGTCAGTAGCTTTTCAACCTAAAGGAGTAAAGAACAATGCAAGAAACCCCTCTTTCATTGTTTTTATCATGTGAAATAAAAAACAGCAGTCTTAAAATACTCCTTCTCAAGGTGGTGGAAGGTGCTAGCTTGGAAGAAGTCCTTCTGCATTCTCTAGGTCATCTGGTGATTGTGTGTTGGAAGACCCTTTAACCAGGCCCCTGTTTCTCTCTCACTGCCTTGTATATATGTTGATATACTATTTGGCATGAACACTGTGTGGTATGTGGCATAGAGAGCACATGAATTTATAATCCTGGGTGCAAACTGACTTGTTAGACTGAATGATTCACTGTGTGGCTCTCTTAGGCGAGGCTGCCGAACTGTGATTGTGGCTGATAAGCTATAATATCTGCATCTGCTAGACTCATGTTTGCTACAGTTCTCAACATGCATAATAGAGCATTGATTTCCATTATGAAAGGTTGCATTTTACATGAGTATTGATCTACAGTTATGTGTAAATCAGCCTTCCCTAAGAAATTATCTTTCTTTATGACCAACACAAATTTTAAAATTAATATCTAGAGCCTTCAAGACTGTCTCCTTACCACAGTTATTTTTCAAAGTCAGATAAAGAAGTCAGGAATAGTTACTAATGTCAGTGTTACGTTCAGTTGCCATTAGACTTGCTCAGGGTGTTGTGACTGGGGATGCTGTTTAATGCATACAGATGGTCACTGGTTCACTCTTAAGCCTTGGGAAAAGTGCCCAATGTTTCTGTGACCTTTGAGAGTCAAGCAGTCGGGTCTTGAAATACAGATTCTTTCTGACAGGTTTTAACCATCTTCAGGCCACCCCTGCCCTCCTTGCTCTAGCCATTCCCTGTGCCCCTCAACACCCGGGAGTTATTGCTGGGTACCTACCCTAAGTGAGATACTCCCATCTGCCTTGTAATCTCCCTTGGATCACAACAGTCAACTAGTCAGTTTGACAAACTCTTCCAGAAGCAGATTGGGAGAGAATAATCTACTTTTGTTTCTCAATTGTTAATGACTCTGATGCCATAGAATTCTAAGCCAGGCAAAGTGAGAAGCCTCTAACAAGTTATGAACTCCTTAAAGCCTGTTAAATAGAGCTGTGTTTGGTGACAGCAGCCCTGCTTGGGCCCCTTGACCAAACCGTGTTGACATCGCTCTTTACTTAAATTGCATCTGTAAAATGGAACATCTGCCCCATAGTATACTCTAAAAGATAGTGCAAAGACTTCTGATTTCCAGCCCACAAAATGAAGCTTTTTCTTTTAAAAGAAAAAAGAACAAAACCACTCCTATCATCATTTTCAGTTTTTGTTATATCAAGGATTAAGTGTTCAAAGACCTTCATATAAATGTTTCAGTATTATTAGATGGAGGACCAAATCGTTATTTTATACAATTAGGAATTATTGAAATACAATTTATGTCATTTGAAGTAATTGATAAAAAGTTTGTTCATTATTGTTGCCTTCTGGAAATCATATTTTAACATAATGATTATTTAATAAGTAGTTTACCTAATATGAAAATAATGAAACTAACCATTTTATTTTTTTCCAGATGCAAGTAATTAATTGTCTCTGTTAGTGTCACCCTTCAGGTACAACTGCCCCGTTGTTCTCTCAGAATCATGCTGAAAACTTGATCAGGTTTATATTGTTTGGATTACAGTATATAAAACCTCTTTATTTTATCCTGCCTATGTTCAGAATAAAACTCAAGATATTTATTACTTTTCACTTAAAACTTTGTTCAAACTTCTAATCTGTTGTAAATTCGTTGTAATTCGGAAATGCTAGCATTTTTGTCTAAACTACGGTTCTGTGTTGGAAGCCTTTCCAAGTATGAAATTATAGACTATTTATTTAATTATATTTTTAATTAGAAGAGTATCTAATTTAGCTGACATCAAACTTTTTTTTCTATGTGGCATTAATGTTTTAAATTTTCTGATGGAAAGTGGACAAAGAGAAAAAGCTCCTTTAATACATTGTACCACTTTGCAGATTTTCTGATTTGGTGCATTCATGTAAACCATGGGCAAAACTCCAGGCGAGGACAATCATGGCTCTCACATTTCTTGCCTGACCTGTCCTAAAATAAATCTGCACAAAGCCTGGTTTTGCGCTTTAACTGTTTACATAATTGTTCAGAAGTCACAAATTCTAGGTGCTGTACCTCCTTCCGTAGCTCATTTGCTCTTTGAACCTGTGTGACTCAAATTAATGGGTTTTGTCCTTCTGTGAAATACGTATAACTATGGGAAACCTTAGCTAGTTACTTCATGCCAGAACCCAAAGGTTGATTGCAGTTGGCAGGGATATTCGTAACCAGAGTCTTGATTTGACCTTGCCTGTACAGAAATCATGTGTTATCAGTCACTAGAGAGACTGGCCTCTGATGATTTGATCCATCCCAACTTATTTAACTAATTTAATTTATCCTAATTCATCTAGTTTTTGAGTTTAATTCAACCTAACTAAACATGCTTTCAGATCAGAAACACAATTGATTTACTCATTATGAGAAACATAATGGCCAAATGGACTAGAATTTTCTGGTGGCCTATAAGTGTATTTTCCCAGCAGGGAAATCTATTGTGAAACCAAATGCAGATGCAAAGGTTGCCTCATTTACATAGAATCAGAATAAAGGAATTGGGTAGCATTATGACATCAGTGAGGCCTGGACAGAACTAAGGAAAGCAAGTTACTAAAGGGACTTTCTACCAAACCAGCCAGAAACGGTAGAGTCATTCTACGAAGTTTTCTCTAAGTTCAAGAATCCTGATAACTCGTCCCATTTTATTCAATTATTGGGAAAAAACTAGGGTTAGGTCAGGCAAAGGTTGTAACAGTTACTTATTAAAGAAGGTTCTGATGTACCTAGAGTTACTTTTTTCCCAAACATTTTGTCATGAAAATTTCCCAACACACAGAAAAATAATCCACATTCTACCAATGACGTTTTGTTTGCACTCCCATATCTGTCTTTCCATACTTCCATCCATCCCTCAATCTCAGTCTCTTATTTTTATGCATTTCTAAGTAAGTTGCAGACATTAGTACACTGTTTTTTAACTTTTTACTTAGAAATTTTCAAAACAAATTCACAAAAGCAGATATAACAGTAGAATGAAGTTCCATGTACCCCTCACCGGATCCACCAATAGTCAGCATTTTGTTGATCTCATCGTATCTGTTTCCCTCATCCACATCTTTGTTGAGTAGTTTAAAACAGACAACATAGGACTTCCGGGAAGATGGCGGTGTGAGCAGGGCGGCAGAAATCTCCTCCCAACACTATATTTATCTACGAAAACACAGAAAATACATCTATTCCTAAAAGAGACGAGAATACACAGGAAAGCGCACAGCGTGCAGCTACACCCGAGAGGACTCGGCACCCCAGAGCGGTCTTAAAAAGCCCAGCTGACATACGTGGCAAGTATCAGTGACCAATTCTATAGCCATGAAAAGACAGAGGAATATGGTTCAGACCAAAATCAACCAGACAACCCCAGAGAGGGAGTCTGAAGGGATGGAAATGCACGGTCTACCTGAAAAAGAATTCAGAATAAAAGTCATAACCATGCTGATGGACCTACAGAGAAATGTGCAGAGCTGAGGGAGGAAGTGAGGGAACTGAGGAAAGACAATGCAGAAATCAGACAAGCGATCGACGGGCTTAACAGCAGAATGGATGAGATGCAAGAGACTGTTAATGGAATACAAATCAGAGAACAGGAGTACAAAGCAGCTGAGGCAGAGAGAGATAAAGGATTTCCAGGAATGAAGAATATTAAGAGAACTGTGTGACCAATCAAAACGGAACAATATTCGCATTATAGGAGTACCTGAGGAAGAAAAGAAGAGAAAAAGGGATGAAAGTGTCTTTGAAGAAATAATTGCTGAAAACTTTTTCCCTCGCTGAAGGAAGTAGTCTGGAGTCCACCGAAGCTCATAGATCTCCCAACACAAGGGACCCAAGGAAGACAACACCAAGACACATAATTAAGATGGCACAGATCAAAGATAAAGACAGAGTATTAAAGGCAGCTAGAGAGAGAAAAAAGATCACCTACAAAGGAAAACCCATCCAGACTATCATCAGACTTCTCAACAGATACCTTACAGGCCAGAAGAGAATGGCATGACATACTTAACGTTATGAAACAGAAGGCCTCGAACCAAGAATATTGTATCCAGCACGATTATCATTTAAATATGATGGAGGGATTAAACAATTTCCAGACAAACGAAAGTTGAGAGAGTTTGCCTCTCATAAACCACCACTACAGGATATCTTAAATGGACTGCTCTAGATGAAGCACACCTAAGGCTAAAAAGATGTCACCAAAGAAAATAAAATCATAGCAAAGAAAGCAGACCATCCAAATACTAACTAAAGGCAAAGAATAAAACACCTATTATAGAAAGAATGGAGGAGGAGAAATAAGAAGGGAGAGAAATAAAGAAACATCAGACTGTGTTTACAATAACTTAACAAGAAAGTTAAGTTAGATTGTTAGATAGTAAAGCAACCCTTGAACCCATGGTAACCACGAATCTAAAGCCAGCAATGGCAATAAGTACATACCTATCAATAGTCACCCTAAATGTAAATGGACCGAATACACCAATCAAAAGACACAGAGTAACAGAACGGATAAAAAAGCAAGACACATCAATGTGCTGCCTACAAGAAACTCACCTTAAATCAAAGATATACACAGACTAAAAACAAAGGGATGGAAAAAAAGATATTTCATGCAAACAACAAAGAGAAAAAAAGCAGGTGTTGCAGTACTTGTATCAGACAAAATAGACTTCAAAACGAAGAAAGTAGCAAGAGATAATAAAGAAGGACATTACATAAAGATAAAGGGGTCAGTCCAACAAGAAGATATAACCATTATAAATATATATGCACCCAACACAGGAGCGCCAGCATATGTGGGACAAATACTAACAGAATTAAAGGAGGAAATAGACAGCAATGCATTCATCTTAGGAGACTTCAACACACCACTCACTCCAGAGAACAGATCAACCAGACAGAAAATAAGTAAAGACACAGAGGCACTGAACAACACACTAGAACAGATGGACCTAACAGATCTACAGAACTCTACACCCAAAAGCAACAGGATACACATTCTTCTCAAGTGCACGTGGAACATTTTCCAGAATACACCACATACTAGGCCACAAAAAAAACCTCAGTAATTTCAAAAATATTGAAATCCTACCAAACAACTTCTCAGA
>JAVSCE010021347.1:0-124976 GCA_032199065.1 Smutsia gigantea
AATTTACCCTAAGAATGCAGCAGCCCAATTTGAAAGGACAGATGCACCCCTATGTTTATTGCAGCACTATTTACAATAGCCAAGAAATGGAAGCAACCTAAGTGTCCATCAGTAGATGAATGGATAAAGAAGAGGTGGTACATATACACAATGGAATATTATTCAGCCATAAGAAGAAAACAAATCCTACCATTTGCAACAACATGGATGGAGCTAGAGGTATTATGCTCAGTGAAATAAGCCAAGCCGAAAAAGACAAGTATCAAATGATTTCACTCATATGTGGAGTATAAGAACAAAGAAAAAATACTGAAGGAACAAAACAGCAGCAGACTCACAGAACCCAAGAGCGGACTAATAGTTACCAAAGGGAAAGGGACTGGGGAAGATGGGTGGGAAGGGAGGGATAAGAGGAAAAAGGGGCATTACGATTAGCAGTTGTAATGTTGGGGGGGCACGGGGAGGGCTGTACAACTCAGAGAAGACAAGTAGCGATTCTATAGCATCTCACTATGCTGATGGACAGTGACTGTAATGGGGTTGGTGGGGGGGACCTGATGAAGGGGTAGTTTAATAATCGTAATATTGCACATGTAATTGTAAATTAATGATAATAAAATAAATTATATTAAAAAAAAAATATTCTTTGATGGAAAAACAAAAAAATACCCTCTGTGATAGGATTAGACCCTCTACAGGGCTAAACAAATGTTAAGTTATTATCACATTTATGTTTAAAGCTTCCTCTGGTGCAACTCAAGAAGACATTTACACATTTAGGATTTCATAGCTTAGAAACGATACCAGACCCAAAACAACCAAAAATAATAACACAAAAGTAACCACCAACTTTTACTGAGGATTAATAATGTTCCAGACACTATGTTATGTGTTAATATTCATTATTTTATTTACTCCCCATAATAATCCTATTAAGTTGGAATTTATTATTATTCCCATTTTATAGACGAGCAGGCTAAGTTTTAGAGATGATAACAAAGTCACATGGATAGCGCATGGCAGAACTAGAAACTGAATCCAGGCAGTACAGTTACCCACCCCTGAAAGGTGACACCATTACTAGGAGATGAAATCTACCCATTTACCACAGTAAAAAATACCTGGAATTTCAGGTTATTCTAGATGTGTAGTTCTCCAAAGAGACAAGTTTTCCACCCAAGGAATATTTGACAATGTCTGGAAACATCTGTGGAGGTCATGCCTGCAAAAATGCTACACAGGGATGCTGCTCAACGTCCTGCTCTCCAGACAATGACCTGGTCCAAAACGGCAATAGAGAAAGCCCGGGCTAGACCTGTCCTTCCATGCCGCGATGGTTCTGCTGCTAATAACCAGTGACTTCCTTCTTTTTTTTTTTCTAAATTGACATATAATTGACATGTAGCATTATATTAGCTGTGCGACACATTGATTTGATATTCCTACGCACTACAAAACGATCACCACAAGAACTCTAATTACTGTGTATAGTGACTTCCTTTTATTGGCTCAGGCAGTCATGAACAAATGTGACCTGAAAGGCCACCACAACAGCTTAGGCAAATGGGAGGATGCAACCCATGATCCCAGAGCTTCTGTGGAAGGCAATTCGATGTGGGTATTTTTTTGCCAAAAGCCAAGAAGAGCAGTCTCCTTTGATATTTATTACTTTTTCGTTGAATCTAGAATTTGTAAATGTTTGGTTTATAGTTCACTCTCCCTATTAACCCCCCAACACTTCTTGTTAATTTATAACAATGTTCTATAGTTCTTTAACAATATAAAACATTGCTGAAATCTTTCCTATATTTGAGACTTTTTCCATCTCACAGTTATATGGCTTTATCTATGAGTAGCTAAGATAAATAGCTACAGCAATTTCATGGTACTTAAAGTCACATTTCTTGATAATCTCTGGGTTTTCAGGGACCGTTAGAGATCCCTGTGTGAATCTTGGAATAATGAAAAGTACATTCTAGCAAATACTTTAGATACTCTGCTATTGCTGCATTGATTTAGAAAAATTTCTAAATCAATTTTTTTTTTGCAATTTTAACTTGTAATAAAATGAGTCTTAACACAAGTGCCCTTTGAAATCTAAATGCTTAGGTTGAGAACAGCAGGCCAAATTGAGAATTAATTAACATTTCATAGCCATAGTGCTAGTTTTCGTAATCCTAAATTGTACTTCAAATAGAGACTGATTTCTACACCCAAGCAAAACAACTTTACCCTCTTCCCATGCTTTTTTTAAATAAAAAAATATAGATGGCATCTATTTAGCAAATAAGATTAAACAGTTCAATCATTACATGTTTTTGATGAAGCCATAGTAATACACTACTACAGAATCTATGTTCTCTAAGTCACTTTTAAAAGTTTGAGAAAACAATTATTACTGAGTAAAGAGGACAGAAGACCACCCAATATTGAACACATTAGTATACTTTATGTATTCATAAAACTGATATTAGACATTTATTTCAAAAAATCCTTAAAGAACAGGTAATAATGGACCTAGTCAGCAATTTGCCACTTGCAATTAATCACTCTCTTCATATTCACAACATACTATTTTTCTTGTGATTTGAAAGAGTAATGATTAATTGATAAAAGTTTAACAAGTGTGCTAATAGCAGGTGGGTGCCTCTAATTGCAAAATCTTCAGAATGATTCTCCCCAAACCTACTTTATGCTAATTTGTACAGCATTAGTCATAACACTTTATGATTTTACTTTTAAAACTACTTTTCTTTTAGTCATCCTAATTTAATTAAGAATTTTAACTAGTAACATGTATCAAGAGCACCAATGAATTTTAAATTTGCGAGTTTGATTAACATAAGAGATTAACAAGAACACTCATAAAAATGCATGGCTGCCAATTAGAAGCATCAACACTGCGTAAATTAGAATTTGTTAATTGGTTTAGCAAATGTAAATTCAATTTTTTGAAATTTTATGAACTGAAAAATTGATATTTTTGTGGGCCTCCAGAAATATCTTAATAGTGATGATATTTGTTTCAGTGGCTCCTAAGACTATACTTGCATTTTAGTCACAAGTATTTCTCTGTCGTTTATTTCAAAAATATCTCATTATAGCATTCATTTTTCATCCACATGTTTGCCCTTAACCATCCACACTATTAAATGAAAACTTAAGTACACAGTTTTCCTTCATCTATCTTTCTTCTCAGCAAGACAGATAAAATATGCATTCTAGGTAAGGTTTGTTACTTTGTACTTTCAATATTAAAGTGCATGTAATTAATTTAGTTTCTTTAAATATTATGTATTTATGACAAAACCTACAAATGCTTTTTACAAAGATGAATATTGAAACAGCATTTCAGGTATGCAGATTAAAACCATTTACCTCTAGGAAAGAGACCCAGTATCTTGCATTTTATAATTATAGGAGGAGAAGAAGAAGACATATTTCAGTATGCACTGTGGAATGGGAAGGTCTCCAAACAATGTAAAAGCAAATTGTATTCTCAGCAAAGTATATATATAGTCTGAGCACTAACCTCCCATCAGTTACTTCCATGCTGAGGGGCAGAATTTGGGATGGGAATAAAATATTCTTATGAGAGCTTACAGACTAAGTGAGGAGCTGAGGAAATAGGGCATTGGGTTGCACTGTTTGGTGAACTGAGCACTCTATTTTCCAGGTGACGTGATTCATTTGATAGTAGCCATGAACACCCTCACTCTGAACCCTAACTTCTCCTGCCCCTCCCAGAACTATCTTTGAAAATCACAATGCTTGACAATCTCTTGTAAAGGCTCCAAATTCAGCAGATAATTATTTGGCTGTTCAAAATCTCTTGCATTAATGCATTATCCTAAGTTAGTGTAATTCAAGTACTTTCTCCATGATTAGCTCCCAAAGGGATAAGACACACAGGATAAGACCACAGAGCAAAGGAGTCACCAAATTAGTGCCGTTTCCTTTGATCAGTGGGCGTATAAGGGACTTGACATTTACAGAAAACATGCTTCATGAGTATAGTTCCATACATCGTCATCCTTAAGCAGGAACTGGGACCCAGACAGCTATATGAGGGAACCAAGTAACACAGAAGGCATCCTACTTGGGAGGGCTGCTACAGGAACTCAGCATTAAAGGAAACGTAGTTGCTAGAAATCAGCTGGGTCATGGGTAGAAGGCAGCCTAGACTACCAAGAAACCAGGTGGCTTTGTTTTTTCACCCTGATTCCTTTTCCTAGTTTCCTAGAACACTCACTGTTCCCCAATATGATCTTCCTATTGTACTAGATCAAAAGAAAAAAAAAGTAGAAACAACCTCAATTTCCAAAAACCAAAAGTTGTTTAATAAATTTAGATGTTAATGGAATATTATCCAGCTATTAAGATGACAATGAAGATACATATAAATATTGACATGGAAACGTTTTCAATTTATTAATTCACTGGTTCACTGAATATTCTTGCCTGCCCAGTATGTGTCAGGCTCTGTTTTAAGTGCTTCAGCAGTAAATAAAACAGACCTGTCTTTATGAAGTCTGAATTACTGGTGACAAATTCAGAAAATAAAAAAATAACTAAATAAACAAATATATAACAATTTCAGGAGTAATAATTGCTATGAAGAAATATAAAGCAAGGTAAGGGATAGGATGGGTGGGAATGACATTTGAGTCAATAGAAGGATAAGAAATAGGGCTAAGAACATTTCCAGCAGAAGGAAAAAATGGAAAAACTCTGACCTGGGAGTGATTATACCAGACACCAGGGTGGAAAGAGAAACCAAGGCTGAAAAGGAAGCAAAATATGAGGTGGGATAAAGAATGGAGAGAAAAGACTGCAATGATGGCAGCAAACTGGAGATGCTCTGAACCACTGATGCACTCTACACATGCTAATAACCAGGGATGCCAAATGCATTGTCTCATATACAATGGTGAGAGTACAAGTGTGCCTGTACCTTAAATATATTTAATTAAAAATAAAATACTATGTGGGTCAGTCAGTCACATCTCTATCTGGCCTTTGGGCTGGAAATGTTTACCCCCACTTGAAACCCATTTGGTGAACATTCCAGGACTGACTGTGCTGGAGGGATTGGGAAAACATGTACTGTAGTCATAGGAAACTTCCTGAACAGACTTTCTCTAGAAGCACATCAACTTTGTGATTCATCACCCTTTTTCCTCTTTTCTAGATGTACCCCCAGACATTTTCTCTAGCAATAGAAGCTCTCTGTAAGTTAAGTTTCACCACTTTGAACCTCTTCTCACAATGGGGTGCTGGTAACTTTTACGGTCTGCTTCTAGTAAACACAAGGAGTCTAATTCTCTACTCTTCAGTTGGGGTAATTTGGGGGAATCCTGGGCAAAAGCATTCTACTTGAAGCCACAATATCTTAGGCTATTAATAAGGAGAATAATATTTATCTTTCCCACAAGGTGCCATGATGGTTGATTAATAAATGTTTAAAGGGTGTTTTGAAAGTTACAAGTGTCAGTTATTATTGTCATTATTATTAGCTGATCTTACAATCCAGAATTAGAATGAGCACAAGGTTATAGCTGACTCTTTCACCTTCTGTACATATGTTCTAGCCACTGGAGAAACTAAACTTAAACTCAAGATAATTAATTAATGTTTATGAAGCATGTTGTGAATCCCAACTGCTCTAAGTGCCAAATGAAGTTATGAGAAACACCATAGCTTGGGTTTGAACCTTGTAGTAATATTACATTCTGATTGGCTTCACTTACATTACAGATCAAGTACTCAGGGTCTCATTTCTATATTCTGTGAAGTGCCTGGTAGCCTGCTGGCATACCACAACTATCTAATAAAAGCAGTAATAAAGTTGTAATCTCCTCTCCTTTTCTCTTGATTTGCCTCCATATTAAAAAAAAAGAAGTAGAGTAGACAGGAAGAAAGATGTTCTCTTATTTTTGGTAAAAGCTAATTCAAAATCTTCACTAATGCAATATAGAATTTTCTTTCTCTTGCTTACAAATCAGGAAAATAAAACCTACGTACTCTGAGAAGTCTGGTTCTATGACTCTTAAATCATTTCTAGTCCACTAAGTGCTTTGAATAATGGAGGAGCTAGGAGGGCCCCTGATTTAATTTTGTCTCCTGTGTTTCTTTAGTATCTTTGTACTTTTTTCATTTAGGGAAATAGCACAGAAGAGAGAGTTAAGGACAGTTTTTTTTTTTTTTTTGAGGAAAGCTATTAAAAGCTTTTACAAGGACTTGAGCTTTAATAAAATCTCTCTGTATGCAGGAAGGCCAAATCTCCAGGGATTTGGAAAGAGGCAACCTCAAAGTTAAACATTTGAAGAGCAAACTAAATTCATGTCTCTAACATCACTTCCTTTCTTCTCTCACTCTTGTCTTCTTTATGATAGATATAATATTGGTTCAGCACATTCTTTAACCCCAAATCTCCAATAGATTACAGTATCAAATTATAAGAGCACATATTTGTCTGACATTTTACTTTATAAAATGTTGTATTACATATGTATGAGTCTTCTTTTGCTGTCATAATAAATGACCATAAATTCAGTGACTTAAAACAACAGCTGTTTATTATTTCACAGTTCTGTAGGCCCAAAAGTACAGGCACAGTTTGGATCAGCTGTTTTTCTGCTCTGGGTTTCATAAGAGTGAAATCAATGTGTCTGCTGGGCCATAATTTTTCCTTAAGGTTCTGGGATGTATTCACTTCCAAGCTCATTCAGAATGTTGGCAACATGCAGTTCTATGTGGCTGTAGGACTGTGGTCCACGTTTCTTTGTGGCTGTTGGCCAGGGGTTATTCTCAGTTTTTTTAGGCTGCCCATATTCCTTCACTAATGGCCTCTTTTGTGCATATGCAAAGGCAACAATGATGAATCAAGTCCTTTTCAAGCTTGAGTCTTTCTGATCTTCTCTTCTGCTTTCTCCTCTGCTTCCCACCTGAGAAAACTCTCCTCTTTTAAGGGTTCATGTGTCTAGATTAGCTGGGAAATCTAGATTGTCACCCTATCAAGGTCTAT
Source organism: Smutsia gigantea (assembly GCA_032199065.1). NCBI lineage: Eukaryota > Metazoa > Chordata > Mammalia > Pholidota > Manidae > Smutsia > Smutsia gigantea. The sequence continues at coordinate 7,028 of JAVSCE010021347.1, forward strand.
AACCTTCCCCATATTTGCAAATACATTGAAAAAATAATATAACATATCCATAGGTTCTAGGGATTAAGGCATGAATATCTTTGGGAGAAGTTAGTTTTCTTCCTGTTATTCCATGGAGTCATGATACTAGGCAAGACACTATTATCCCAGCTTTAAAGATAAAGAAATGCAGACTCTCAGTAGCATATGTGATTTAACCCAGATCACAGAGCAAATAAATGGTAGATTCCAAGGTTAATGACTAAAATACTTTCATTATTTCTTATTTTACTCTCTGATTTTAATAAATACTTAAAGGGTGCTTATAAGTGTCCAGTTTTGTATTAAGCCTGGGAGCACAGGGATGAAGGATAAGTTTTTTACATTCATGAGGTTCACAATCTTGCAGGCTGAACTGAAAAATACACAAGCAATTTTAATGGCTTGTGAAGGTTTGATAAAGAACATAGAAGGAATACAATCTCCATGAAGGAAATAAGTGGGCATTAGGAAAGAATTCCCAAAGAGGTGATCTCTAAAAAGACTTTTTAAGAACAAGTAGGAGAGATCATTAGTTAGGTATCCAGGGTGTAGTGGGAGTAGAATGTGCAAAGACTTGGTGGCAAAAAAAGGCTGAAGCTGCTTCAAGAACTAGCAAATGGGACAAAAGTGGTAGAGAAGAACCGACAGTGAGGGTAGATGAAGTCATATTGTGAAAAACTTTTGAAATATACCGGCTTCTTGTGATGGTAAGGAACAGTGGAAGTATTTCAGTCAGGTTTGACATAATATAAAGTACATTTTAGAAAGGTATAAAATGAGAAGATTCAATTAGATGAGAGTTAAGATGGTGAACAACAATGGCCATTATACTCAAAGCACTTGCTAGATATTTTGAAGATTACAAAAATATAAATTATATGTTTTGTACTTATAGATTCTTTTATTTCATGTTAGAAATTTTTTGGTCGCCAGGAGCAGAAAGCCAGTTCAAACTAACTTTGGCCAAAGAAACAGAATCTATTGAGTCATATTACTGAAAATCATGGGAATATATGGCTTCAGGCCAAGCTGGATCCAGGAACTCAAATGATGTCATCAAGATCTATGTCTCTCCATCTCTGACTTCTGACCTCCTCTTCTGGAGTCATTTCAGAAAATTTTCCTTCATGTTGCCCCAAAGATGGCTAACAACAATTCTAGGTTTACACTGACTTTATACTAACAATCCCAGAGAAAAGAGCATTTGCTTTCTCCCAGCACCCATATGATTCTGAAAAAGGATTCTGATTGGTCTGGCTTAATGCCCACCCATGGACCAATCACTCTGTTCACAGGGATGGGGTACTCTAAATAGCTTACCTGAATTATACATCCATCTCTGTAGTAGGAAAAGCGGAGCCAACCACATCTGTTGGAGTTAGGATATTTTTTAAAATACAGAAACCATAGATTTTCTGAAATAGCAAATGATAGGCAAATATACCAAGTCTCCATGATACCAGTGCATACAAATAATCTAAGGATCTTGTTAAAATATAGATTGTGATTCAGTAATTCTAGGGTGAGATCTGAAATTCTTCACTTTTAACAAGCTTCCAAGTGATGCTGATGCTGTTCACCCATGACTATGTTTTGAGGGACAAGACACTATCCTGACTATTGAGGGAGCCAAGCAGAGCATGTAGAAAGAACCATAGCAATAAAAAGGGCAAATGGTAATTCAAGATGATGACATCAAAGATGTGAGAAGAGGAAATGTAAAACGAACTGTAAAGGTAATTAAGTACCATGGGGACTCAAAAAAGAGAGACTTTCCTTAATTTAGGTCAACAGTTCTCAGACTATGGCTCTGCAGTTTGATCTGGAACCTTTTCAGGGGTCAATGAGGTCAAAACTGTTTTAATAATGACACTAAGATGTTATTTGACTTTTTTCCTGTGTCTACCTGTAATAATGGTGCAAAAGCAATGACGAATCAAACAGTTGACACCTGCACCTAAATCAAGACAGGGGCATAAACTGTATAGTAGTCATAGTATTCATCGTGACCATTCCTTCACAGAAAAAAAAGAAAGAAAGAAAAGAAAATACCAGTTTTACTTAAAATGCCCTTAATGAAGCAGGAGAAATTAATTTTATTAAAATTCCAACACTTGGTTTTATTAAACCTTTTTAATATTCTGTGTGGTGAAGTGGGAGTTATGCATAAAACATTTCTATTGCATCTCAAAGTATAATGGTTGTCAGGAGGAAAAGCACTTTGTGAGTGTTCGATTTACCAGCTGAAGTAGCCACTGTTTTTCTCATGAAACACATTTCTTACTTGGAAGACAACTGACAAACTATAGTTATTCTGAGTTGGATATTTAAATATTATCTTAAAAATGAAAAAGTGAGCCTTGTACTCCATGGAAAACAAATGACAGCATCCATTCTTAATGATAAAATTTGAGCTCGCGTGCAAAAATCCGAACTTCAGAAAATGTTTATCTATTACCAAGAGCTTCACAGCATCCCAATTTTTAAAGTCTTTTCTGATAAGACTGATGGTATAACAAATGTGATTTTTGATATTGCTGTGTCATCATCTGAATGGTTTACATAATTCTGTGAGTTAAATTTTCTAGATGATCTATTCATGATGTTACAAAATTATGCATGGGTAAAATAATCCACTGAAAGTGCAAGACAGACTTAGAGATATAACTACCCATATGCAAAAATCTCACTCATATGGTTTCAGATTCCATATTGTAACTAACATTTAAGAAACTATCATTTGTCAGGTTTCAGTGTGGTACCAAAGAAGAACATCAAAATTGTCTAAAAAGGCTATTAAAATGGTCTTCCCATTCCAAAACACATCTGTGAGGGCCAGATTGTCTCCATATATTTCAACCTAAACATATATTGCAGCAAACTGAATGTGGTAGATGGTATGAGAACTCGGCTGTATTCTCTGAAATCAGACATTAGACATTGTAAAAATGTGAAACGATGCCACTGTTGTCACTAATGGTTTTATTTATTTTGGGGGGGCTTGGAAAATATACTTATTTTTTCACAAACATATGTCATTTATTTTAGCATACATTTGATTTAATATTTTAATGACATTAAAATAGAAATATTAAATGTCTTTTCTGTTTAAAATATTCCAATTTTGTAAATATGTATTGATATAATCCACATAAACATACAGCTCTTTGGGGTTCTTAATAATTGTTAAGAAGATAAAGTGGTCTTGAGATCAAAAAGTTTGAGAAGTACTGGGTAAGGCTTATCAGGAAAACCTGAGGTTGCTAGGTTTTTTATTGCTGTTAAATTATGAAGTATTTTATAATAGAGCAAAAACATGCATCTTACTCTTAGAATTCCCTTCTGTTATCTAGCTGGGTTTAGTTCATCTTTTGGACATGGTGTTTGGATTAGAATCTATGCTTTTAGAGTCTTTCAGACAAAAATTAAAACCACCACCAGCCCCCAAAATACCTACAAGTAAATATAGTTGGTGTTATTTAAATGTCACTGAATACAACAGAACATTAAATGTTTGCCTTTTTAATTAAAATGTGATTCTTCAAAGTAAAATTTAAAGATCAAGTCTCTCACATTTCTGAAATAAATGCTATTTAGCAGAGCTCCTTTTGTTCTAGTGTTCTATTGTTTTGGGGGTGATGTCAAAACACACTTAAATGCTGTTTGCAGCTACAAGTTCTCATTTTTTGGCACTTTGGTTTCCTTCCCTTCAGATGCTACTAAAGATCGGATCAGTAGAGAGTTGGCTGATGGATATATTCCACCCAAGCTCACCACCTCAGAATGAGGTTATGAAGCTCCTTATATGAATAGCTATACTCCTTCTACCTGAAAATAAAACTTCGGAAAAATAAAACTGTAGTGTTATCTACAATAAGGGTTGTACCACTGATTATATTCCAAGTATTTTTCTAGATATCTTACAAATGTTGACACATTTAAGTCTCATACCCATCTTATGAAAGAAAGATGGAATTGAAGACCATAGAGGTTAAATAACTCATTCCAAGTCCCACAGCTGTTGTGTGTGGTAGAGAGCCCAAACAATCTGACTCAAGAGATGTGTCCTTAACCAAGAAATTCTGCTGAAATAATGCTTTCATTGGACTTAATTTTTAAAATAACATTTTGAATTAAGAGTTTCTTAATTTTTGTGGGAAGTAATTTTGATTAGGATTTACTTGTGCTTTGGACACATACCCTTATGCTTATCAGACTTCCAAGAAGAGGTTCAGGAGAGGCTGAGGCCTCAGGGGATAGAAGTTGCAATGATTTAGAGTTGGCAGAAATCTATTAATGCTCCTTGAATTCGGCCAACAAAATACCCATCAGTGGCAGAAGTATGCAAATTTTGCTCTCAGCTACTAGTGACAAATGGCTTTGAAATGTTGTAAATGCTCTTGAATTCTGCATTATATACTGTCATGTTTTAACATAAAAATCATGTTTTAAAGACCTATACTCTGAAAACTACAAGACACTCATGAGAGAAATTAAAGAAGATACCAATACATGGAAACACATCCCGTGCTCATGGATAGGAAGAATTAGTATTGTCAAAATGGCCATCCTGCCTAAAGCAATATACAGATTCAATGCAATTCCTATCAAAATACTAACAGTATTCTTCAACAAACTAGAGAAAATCATTCTAAAATTCATATGGAACCACAAAAGACCCTGAATAGCCAAAGCTATCCTGAGAAGGAAGAATAAAGCTGAGGGATTATGCTCCCCAACTTCAAGCTCTACTACAAAGCCACAGTAATCAAGAAAATTTGGTACTGGACAAGAACAGACCCATAGACCAATGGAGCAGACTAGAGAGGGCTAATATAAACCCCAACCATATATGGTCAATTAATATATGATAAAGGAACCACGGACATACATGGGGAAATGACAGCCTTTTCAACAGCTGGTGTTGGCAAAACTGGACAGCTACATGCAAGAGAATGAAACTGGATTATTGTTTAACCCCATACACAAAAGTAAACTCTAAATGGCAAGGACCTGAATGTAAGTCATGAAACCATAAAACTCTTAGAAGACAACACAGGCAAAAATCTCCTGAATATAAGCATGAGCAACTTCTTCCTGAACATATCTCCTCGAGCAAGGGAAACAAAAGCAAGAATGGGACTACATCAAACTAAAAAGTTTCTGTACAGCAAAGGACACCATCAACAGAACAAAAAGGCATCCTACAGTATGGGAGAATATATTTGTAAATGACATATCTGACAAGGGGTTAACATCCAAAATATATAAAGAACTTACACGCCTCAACACCCAAAAAACAAATAACCCGATTAAAAGATGGGCAGAAGATATGAAGAGACAGTTCTCCAAAGAAGAAATTCAGATGGCCAACACACACATGAAAAGATGCTCCACATCACTAATCATCAGGGAAATGCAAATTAAAACCACAATGAGATATCACCTCACACCAATTAGGATGGTCAACATCCAAAAGACAAGCAGCAACAAATGCTGGTGAGGATGCGGAGAAAGGGGAACCCTCCTACACTGCTGGTGGGAATGTAAATTAGTTCAACCATTGTGGAAAGCAATATGGAGGTTCCTCAAAGAACTAAAAATAGAAATACCATTTGACCCGGGAATGCCGCTCCTTGGAATTTACCCAAAGAATACAACTTCTCAGATTCAAAAAGACATATGCACCCCTATGTTTATCACAGCACTATTTACAATAGCCAAGAAATGGAAGCAACCTAAGTGTCCATCAGTAGAAGAATGGATAAAGAAGAAGTGGTACATATATACAATGGAATACTATTCAGCCATAGAAAGAAACAAATCCTACCATTTGCAGCAAAATGGATGGAGCTGGAGGATATTATGCTCAGTGAAATAAGCCAGGTGGAGAAAGACAAGTGCCAAATGATTTCCCTCATTTGTGGAGTATAACGACAAAGCAAAACTGAAGCAACAAAACAGCATCAGACTCAGAGACTCCAAGAAGTAGCTAGTGGTTACCAAAGGGGAGGGGTGTCGGAGGGCAGGTGGGGAGGGAGAGTGAAGGGGATTGAGGGGTATTATGTTCAGTACACATGGTGTGGGGGGATCATGGGGAAAACAGTGTAGCACAAGAAGGCAAATAATGAATCTTTGGCATCTTACTACACTGATGGACAGTGACTGCATTGGGGTATGGGTGGGGACTTGATAATATGGGTAAATGTAGTAACCACATTGTTTTTCATGTGAAACCTTCATAAGAGTGTATATCAATAATACCTTAATAAAAATTTTTTAAAAATCATGTTTAAATGACTACTCATTGAATAAAAATGGTCCTCCAAGATGATCCAGTTGCTACAATTCTTAGTGGCTTAGAATGGCTCCTAACACATGGTCCCAGGCTTTGAAAAGCTTGGCTCCACAGAATACTTTTGAAACACCAGGGAGGATTATCTCCTTGTTGTATCACTGTGTGCTATTGCTCAGGGACTCCACACTAGCTTGAACTTAGTTGCAGAGCTATAAATAAAATGATAGCAAGAGTGTGCTGGAGAGCAACTCTGTAAGCTAGTGAAGTTTGGCAGTCCTTGAATTTCCCCCTTCCATTGTTTCTTGTAACTTACACCCATGGTTATAGAGCCAAAAGTCTAAAGGTACTAGGCAGGCAGCAAAAATGAGTAAAACAGGCCAGGTGTGAGTATCAATGGAAATCTGGGGACTTGGGTTCACTGGAGGGCACGTGTACTATTCAATGTGGTCTGCACTACACACCTCCAAGCCCTAGCCTTGCCAGGTATTCTGATTTTTAAAAATTGGAGAAACAAGAGATTTCTATTAGCTACAATACAATTTTTTTAATTTTGGTAAATAATTCAATTTTATAAAATATGTGGCCAACCAAAAGAGTTTCAGACCTCTGGCCCATGCTATACATTCTTCCAGGAATGAGGACAACATCTGTGTTGCACAGTTGTTTATGTCTTTGGTTAGTGTGTGCTGGGAATACTCTCTGGCTGTGTGTGTCAGGAAAGGTGTGAGAGGAGAAACTTTTTTGCTCTGATCGTCTTAAAGTTTTTGTTTCTGCCTATTTACAAGTCCCAAGAGGGAAATTTAGATAACTCATCTTAAATAGCCTTGAGAATGACCTCCTTATCACTTTTATGGTATTATCCTCAAAGGAAAACACATTTCTTTTGTTCTCTATTGTAATAAGGGAACAACTATTTTCCCATCCTCTGAGAGATTCTTTTTGTATTTTGAAGTAGTTATTAAGGCTGTTCTTGTTCACATCTTTGCCTCTCTTCAGACAAAATAACCACAAATCCTTAAATATTTCCTCAAAGATTTCTTTTTCTTACAGTTTAATTATTTTCACTATAGACCTCTGGACCCTCTTCAAGTCACCCATACCTTGCTTATAATATCGTCACACTGGAACAATTTATTGTCACAACAACTCAGCCAAAACCAAATACAGATAGATTATCTGCAGTTATTACATGTTATATCTTTGCATTATTTTTAAACAGCAGTGCATTTCTGAATGATATGTTAACCTGTAATCTGCTATAAACACATATCATTTCCACTACTTTTATGCATAGCCAGTCCTTTCTTACTCTCATGTCATGATCTGTGACATTCACCGCCTTATAATTCACCTTATATAATTTCCTTTATGTTTACTTTTTTCTCTGTATTTAGAATGCTGGAACTTTAAAGCCAATATCTACATAGTGCCCAATACAAAATAGGTACTTAAGATATGTTTAATGAGTGAAATAACTCACATATGATTTAGGCAGTACATCCCTCACACAAAAAAATTACTGAATCTAGAAGCTTTTGGTATCTTTTAACAAATTTGATTAAAGGCTTGGATTCTACTTAGAGAAAGACCTGTGTTTAAGTCTTGACTCTTACTTCTTTTTATCTATTTGATTTGGATAAGTTGTTTAAATTCTTCAAGGCTTTGTTTCTAATCTATAAAATGTACATAATTATATCTATGTTGAAAGTTATTGGGACATTTATATGAGATACTGCATGGAAAATGCTTGGATGCATTCTGGGTATATAATGAATCCCCCTCAAAATGCTAGATTGAGAAGAAAATATAGTACTTAAAACATAGGGAGCTATATCTGAATAAGTTAAAGAGGGCAATATTTTCTCATCTCATGTTCTCTTTCTAAAAGGTCTTAGGCTGGAAATTATTTCTGGACTCTAAAATTATTGTTCATGGCATTTTCTCTCAATGCTTCACTTTCTCATCTTTCTGCTCAAATTAAACTCACAGCATAAATGTTCAGTCCCAGTAAAATACTACCTATACAATGTAAGCACTTCAATAATTAGCAGCATTAGTTTCATCTTTTCCTGTATCTTCATGAGATAAGAATCTAAATGGAAAATATAATGCACTGATACAAAAAATATATACATTTGCTATTCAAATACTTTAAAGAATATATGAGCATTCAAAGAACAGGTATGGTCCTTTTACAGGAAAAGAAGGAGGTCTTATCCTGACTGCTCTGGAGGAGGTGCTGGGAAAGTGTTTCTCGATTGATGGTGGTGATGGTGGTGGTGGTGATGGAGGCACAGATGAGTTCCATGTCATAGAAAAGGGCGTGGCCTCTAGAGAAACAACAGAGTACTAAGTATTCCAGTGAGTATCAGACTATGGCAAAGTTTTAGGAATGACAGGAAAAGTAAGAGGAAATGACAGTTCAGAAGTGATTCACAGCAACATGAAAATAACAAACCAGCAGACTTCATGGATGCTAAAATTCACAATTCTAAAATGGTCACCAATTTAACTCCTGAAGTGTCAGTCTCAGCAGAAATTTTAGTTTAAAGTGAAGATTTACTGTTTCTTTAGCAGGAAGTGAGTTGCTCAGGAACAAAACTTTTATAAGGCTTATTAACTGTCATCAAATGACAGTATTTAGGGATGGCATCTGTTAGTATGAATTAGTATAAGGTGATAACTCACATAAAGTTTATATTAAGCTGAAGATTCATTAGAATAATTTTTGAAACCCAGATGACCTTGCAACAATTTTCATTTTCAGCCACTGTAGTACATTTCCTACTCAGAACCACTTCAAAACTATAATGTGTCCCGAGGACACACTGAACTTTATTTCTATACCTTTCCGGTTTTACCTTCTCCGAAGAAAAGGTCATTGACAATGAGACAAATGAAATCAGAAGATCCTATAGTTGTCTCTTACTGTTAGGCTTACTGATCAGAATAAATCAATTAAATGATTAAAAACTATTAGATTTATCTTTTTATATTGAGAAATAGAGCACCCTTGAAATTATAATATACTACTAGGCAAATACTTGCACCAATTTGTTATGTGTATTGACTTGGGGTGGCAAAGGTGATAATGAAGCTTAGTTTAAAACCCATAAAGGCTGAGCCCACATGTGTAATGGTCAGCTACTGCTTTTATAGCCGCTAATACTACTTCTCCTGCCTGCACCACTAACAGCAATAACCTTGTGTTTGCTTTAAGCAGCAGCTTCTCATCTTGGGTTTGAACATGATTAAAATGTAGATAAACGACATATATACATTCCTCCAATACCCATATAATAAAAAACAATGAAAGATCATACAAACCAGTAAAAACTTTTATATATTAACTTTCAATAAAGATCGACACATACCAATTATGAAAAAGGTAAAAAAATACAAAATCATAATGTAAAAAATGAAGTATTGAATGAATGAAAGAATGATTGTCTTCTTTGATCCTCTCCAAATCCCATTCCCCATTACTCTGTCTATGCTTTTTTAGCCTAATGTTCTCAAGGCTGGCCGTTTTAGGAATAAAATAAATACATTTTGAATATACACTCTTCGATACTTTGCAAGTTTTTACACAAATAAGTTAGCAGATAAGGGCCTTCAAATACTTTTAGTGCGAAGACAAAACTAACTTAAAATACTGTCATTAACATATTTTGAGTGCCTGTCAGGCCCAGGGCAGGGTATTGGATACACTGACTGGATACATCTCAGCTCTCCTTTTCGCTAATGTTCATGCAGGCTGTTGTTCTCTGCTATCTACACTGGCCATTATTGCCTCCCTCTTTTTATTTTTAATAGATTTTCAGATTATCTCACAGTCCCAACTGTATAATTTTTTTCTGAAATATGTTCCTTATTACAAATATAAAGTCAATTTGATTACAGAAATCAAATGTGTCTGAACTCTGCTTCAGGTTTCCTGAAGATAGCAAATGCAATCCATCTTAAATGGAGAGACTGAAGATTGGAGAGACAAGATAAGGTAGACAGGAATGTAAATGGGCCTGCCAAAGAGTGCCCAAGGTTGAAATGGAGTGACTACACTTAGGTGAAATGTGGTTGCTGATATTGGCTGGACTAAGGCTATGTATGCTCTGCACAGGCAGGGGTCATAGAAGGGTAATGCATCAAGCAGACATAAAAACATACTTTCATTTAAAATTATAGCTTAAGCATTTCTCTATTTAAATTTAAATGACTATATGATAGTCATGGATATGCCATTTACAATTGTCAGGCATTATTTTGTTCCTAATGTTGTATTATGAATAATGGCTGCATAGAGTACATAAAGATTTCTTCATATTTGTGCTCATTTCATTAGAATGGAGTCCTGTGGTAAAAGGTCAAGTCAAAGAATATGAAAATTTTAATGACATACACAATATTGCCTAACTGCCAGACTCACACAATTTAGCTCACAACAACTGATGCTTGAGATGGACCATCTCCCTGCTTCTTCTACCTCTCCTCTGAGCTCTCACTCCCAGCTTGGCTAACAACCAAAATAAATAAAGAATTCATACAAATCAATAGCAAAAAATGGAACAAAACATAAAAACCAATGTGATTTTAAAAATGGGCAGAGGAATTGAAGAGACATTTTTCCAAAGCAGATATACAAATGGGAGGTACATGAAAAGGTGCTCAACACACTAATAATCATGGAGATAGAAATCAGAACCAAAGGAGCTATCACCTCATGCCTCTTAGAATGTTTACTATTAAAAAGAAAAGAGATAACAAGTTTTAGCTAGGATGTGGAGAAAAGGGAACCTTTTTGCACTAATTGTGGAAATGTAAATTGGTATAGCTACTATGGAAAACAGTATGGAGGTTCCTCAAAAAGTTGAAAAATATAACTATCATATGATCCAGTGATCCAGCTTCTAGGTATACATCCAAAGGAAATTAAAAAAAGATCTCAAAAAGAGATCTGCCCTCCTAGGTTCACTGAAGCCTTATTCACAATAGCCAAGAGATGGAAACAACATTAAGGTAAGAGTCTGTGAATGGACTCTTGGATAAATAAGTTGTGAATAGGAATATTATTCAGCTATAAAAAAAGACACACAGCCATTTTTCACAACATAGATAAAACTGGAGGGCATTCTGCCAAGTGAAATAAGTAAGATAGAGAAAGACAAACATTGTATGATATCACTTATATGTGGATTCTAAAAGAATCTAACTCATAGAAACAGAGACTAGAATGGTAGCTATCAGGGGCTGGGGGATAGAGGGAAAGGGGAGATGTTGGTCTAAAAAGATGAATATTCTTGGGATCTAATGTAAACATGGTGATTATAGTTAATAGTAATTATTAATAAACTAATAATAATTTCTGTATTGTATGCTTGAAAGTTGCTAAGAAAGCAGATCTTAAATGTTTTCACCACAAAAAGAAATGGTAATTACGTGACATAATGCAGGTGTTAGTTAACCCTATGGTAGTAATCATTTTGCAATATAAGTGTACCACATCAATGTGTTGCATACCTTAAATTTATACAATGGCATATGTCAATTAAATCTCAATAAAGCTAGAAAAAATTTCTATTTCTTCTTTTGTGGACTGTTGATTAGTATAGAAGTGTCACACAAACCTTAATAATTTATCTGGTATTTTTACATAGAATATATCTCAATCCATTCCCATACTTATAATACTGCTTCCCGTTTTATTTTTTGCCTTTTAATATGGATTAAACTGCCTTTCATTTATGAATAAAAATTATTTTATGAAATCAAATTTAAGACCATTTTATTATTGTTTTATTTCCATTAAACAATGAAATTTAATTGCAGGTTATAATACAAGGTCATTTAATTAACTCCATCTGTTACTACTACCATCACCACCATCACCACTATTAGTCTGAAGTATAAGAATAAAAAGTGAAAATCTGTCTCCATCCAAACACAAGGAGACACAGCATCCAGAAGGTTGATACACATCCTTCAAAACTTTTCTCCTTTGCCCTTATCCTTCTCATCCTATCAGTTACTGAGGTCAATAGATGCAGCTTTCAAAATACTTTCTGAATTCTCCATTTCTTTTTGTTTTCAAGCCACTTTTCTGGTCCAAGTCCTCATCATCTCTTGCAATTGCCTAATAAGTGGTCTCCCAACTTCCACTCGACCTGCAGAACTGCAATTCTGGCCAAGCAGCATTCTATCCTCTTCAGGATGGCTCCCAATGATCATTTAAAAATGCAATTTCCTTTAAAATCATTTGAGTAGTTTTTCATTACAATTAGGTTAAATATACATCTTCAACCATTTTATAACACGCTGCAGGGATTGCTCCTGCCTGTAAATCCAGGCTCTTGCATTGCCTTTCTTCTGTTTAACAACATTTTTATTTTTCAAGTCCTTGAATCTCTTCCCCAGCTCCAGCCAAATACTGTTTCCTCTCCTTGGGATGTTCTTCCCTCCCCACTCTCTTTACTGGCTAACTGCGACTCATTCTTCACATTAAATACCACTTCTGAGTTGTCCTCCCTCAGTCTCTCCAATCTAAGTAGTATTGCTCTTTTAACCCTTCTTATTTTCCATTGTGACATTGATAGATTGTTAATAGTCATTTATATAATTGTGTACTTAATGTGTGTCTCCCCCAGTAGTTCCAACGGAGGATAGTCTGTCTTATTTAGTTGTTGGGAGAGGAATATTATCCAGGATAGAACACCAGAGAAACTTCTAAAACACCAAAAGCATTTCAAATCTTGATTTGTGCCGTGGTTATGTGATTGTATATATTCATTTTCACATGTGCACAGTGTATGAATTTTTAAAAACTCAAGATTTGTGAACTTTATCATATATACACATATAATTCTTAATATTTTATATTCTTCAATGAAAAGTTTACAAAGTTAAATCAAATAAGCATTAAAAACTTTTTTCATAGTAAATATCAGATTGTTATTCAAAAGCTGTAACAATTTACATTTCCACCAGCAGCCATTAGAATACTCTTTAACCCTCATGCCCTCATCAGTGTACTCTTTCCACCAATATGACAAGCAAAAAGATATGCCAACTTTAAAATTAAAATAGTCACTTTACTATCAAAATGACTTCATTTGGGAATAAGAGGAATTGCAAATTGGGACAAGCCAACTATGGCAAACTAAAGAGACAAAGGGAAGGTGAGCCTTTATTAGGTTTTAGGAGGAAGTTTGAGAAGTGCTGTTTTGAACAAAAGTTCATTGGAGAAGAACAGGGGTTTGAGATTGTGGTGATTTCTCATTGGCTGCAAGGCTTGGTTAGTGATTATTATTGGGGCAGAAAAGGATCTTCCTTCTTTTTCTTAAATGCAGGAGATAAAATTCCGATGTGAAATGTATCCTCCCTTGTCAAGATAAGAATCATATTGCTTCTTCCTGCTGGTCGTGCAGGCTGCAAGCAGTGGTAGGTGTGTGAGAGTTCCCTCCCCACCCGAGGGCTTCCCATTTTATACAGAGTTTCCTTTATTCATTTTTCACAAAGAGTATCTCATTGATGTTTACATTTGTTTCCTTGATTATTAGTGAAATTGAATGAACATTTTTAATCCATCTGGGATGTATTGCAATACATGATATAAGAATTAAATTTTTTTCCCATCCTGTTATCCCAGCACCATTTATTGAATAATCTGTCCCTTCCTCTTTGATTTGTTCTACCATTAATCTTTATCCTATTTTTGTGATATCAGTGGCCTTGATAATATAATAAATTCTTGTGTATAGTGGAATCTGTTCCAAGATATCTATTCTCATCTACTTATTTGTCTCTTTATTGTTGCACTTGTGCCATGCTGATTAAATTAACATAACTTAAAAAGAGTCATCCTCATTAATCTTTTTCAATGTGAAAAGAACCCTGATACTTTAAATGATGTCTAAAATGGCTTTGTCAAGTCAAAAAATACCAGCTGAGATTTTAATTTGCAATTCATCTCAGGTTGAGTTCATCAGGACACAGACATTAAGATGGAGATCTACACACAGGTAGTCTGGGAGTGTTTGTGGGGATGACACGTGTGAGAGAGTGAGGGATGCAAAGGTGCAGCTGAACTGCAGTGAAGTTGCAACGGAGGCTTCAGCTGATCCTGCGGGGATCTACAGAGCTGGGATGATTCTCCCAAATTGACCAGAACTAAAACAAAGGGGCTACATCAACCAGTCAATGGATATGGGAACCCCCAAGGAGGAGGTGTAATGGGCGCAGCCAAAAGACAGTTTCTGGAGGACTCAGCCATGAGGTCTCACTAGCCAACACTCTCAAACTCTGGAAATGAGAGGCTTGATCCTGAAGGGGAATGTGGGCGGTGCCACAGCATCCACTACCCAATTGTTACAATACTACTTCCTGTTTCAGGAAAATGACTAGTCTTTCTTTTTATTCAATTATTTTATATCTTAAAAAATCTCAGGCTAAAAATACAAAAGAAAACAATCGGAAAAACTAAGTAACTTTCCTGTGCAATGACTGGGGGTCAAAAATAAACTCAGGAGACTGGAATAATAGCCCAAATCAACAAGAAAAAAATGGCCATTTGTTCTCAAAAAAAGAAAAAGAAAAATCCTGTCCTTTGCTTTACTTTGGATTTTCCAAACTCTTCTCATCCTCCTTACTCCACAGGTAAATTTCAAGTGCCTCCTGTCATTCTTCTTCCCGCTCAAACTCTGCTTCTTTTGACATAATTGACCATCAACACCTCGTACTTGCACATCCAAATGTCTGCTGAATATCTCTCATGTCAATACACCCTCCTTCCTAAAACCCAGTCCTTCTTTATTTTCTTGGGGCCATCTCCAGCTCTTCTCTCTCATAGCCTTCTTTTAGTTTGTGGTCAGGACCTACTATGTCTGCCTGTGAGATGTGTTTAAACTTGCCTCTTGCTTTTATTCTCAATGCTGGGGACAAAGTTCAGGTCAATATCATTTGTTACATGGACTAATGTAAATTTCTAATTGATTTCTATGTCTTCAATTACTCTTATTTATAACCAATTATGTCATTGATAATACCATCCTCACCACCCAAGCTCATACCCTTTGATGACTATCTCTCATAGAATATAAGATCCATGTATGCTAATAAGAAATTCAAAGTTTTGTGTACTCTAGACCTCACCTAGAGTTTTGTTCTGTAGCCGAGCTTTATTATACTGCCTGCATTATAACTTTTCTTGTTTGAACTGCTTCCCTATGTCTCTTTGCTCTATCGGTTATAAAAGTAATTGTCCCTCTGTCCCTCTCTGAAGACACTGTATTCATTTTCAGGACTTAGCTCAAATGATACCCCAGTGAAGTATTCTTGGATTTCCACAGCATAAATTAATTATGCAGACTTTCGTTTCCCACAAGGCTTTGTTTATACCACTCTTGCAACATGTATCTGGCTTTTATATATTTATATGTATGTATGTTTCCCTGACTAGACCGAGTTTTGGGAGGCAGAAGCTGTTTATGTTATTCATCATTGTATTCTTCATAAATCCTAGCCTAACACAATTCTTCATTGTGCAAAATATATGGTTGTGGACTGTAAATCTGATGTTTAAGAAAAACAGGGATTCAATCTTTCATTGGAAATGGATGCATTTTCATTCATTGGCATGGTCCTCATTGTAATGCATCCAGACCTGCACTGTCCAATATAGTACCCCTAGCAACATGTGGCTATTTCAATTTAAAAATGAATCAAAATGAAATGAAATGAAAATTCAGTTCCTTAGTCACATTAGTCACATGTCACATACCCTATACCACATGTGGCCAGTGGCCACCATATTGGGCACACAGTTATGGAGCAGTTCTACCGTTACAGAAAGTTCTATTAGACAGCACTACCTTTGCACTTTTACACCAGAAGGCTTTCAGCTGCAGGTGACAGAATACCCAACTTGTCTTAATTTGGATTCCTCAAAAACAGACTCTGAGGCAAGGCCTTAGGCACATGTAATTTATTTAGAAAGTGACCCCAAGGTCAAAGAAAGCAAATTTGAAGGGGAAAAAAGTGAGACAAGGAAGGAATAAAAGCCAGCAAAGGGTGTGTTAGTTAATAAGCAGGTTTCTGCTGTGGACAACTGGGACTCGGTGGGAATCCTCTGAGAAACTGTGTGGAAGGCACTTCAGAAACGTCCCGACAGAATACGGTGAAGTTGAACTGCCTAATTCCATTAAATCCCATTTGCTATTGATTGAGGCTTAGAGGGAAGCTGCTTAAACTCCTCGTCCCCCACATCAGCATCGCACCTTCAGGAAGAGAAGAGATGCAGGCACTTGAGATGGAGAACTCCGAGAGTGCCGGCAAGCAGCTGGTACGGCAGCAGGTCACCTCAGGCGGCTGGAGGGCTGGGTCGGGCCATCAGCAGACTCCAGGTCTTGGCTCTTTTCTAAAGAGTGAGTAGAACTTTTCTGAAAGCCCTCCTGAAAACATCCTTTTGACTCTCAGTGGCCAAAACTGTATCACATGCCCATGAAGGTGCCAGGGTAATGAAATTGCCTTGACTGACTTAAACTAGTCAATATTCAGCCCTTGAGTCCGGTGGGTGGTGGAGTGGGGCTGCCTTTCCTGAGCACACTACCCTCCAATATCTGAACAAAATAGGCTTTTGCTGGCAAAGAGAAGGAGCACCTGGAGTGGGGATGTGTATGGGCAGGGCAAGCAAGGGTCTGTCACAGTTACAGGCACCAGCTTTTGAGAAATGTATTAACACACTCAAGGGAATCTAGAAGAGAACGGCTAGGATTTCCAGGGTCTAGAAACTGCATCATATTTTGAGTAGATAATGGAACCAGGCACAATCCTGAGCTGTGATGTCACTACTCAGCTGAATGAACCCACCCTTGAAAACCCTTGAACACCCTTGAATTTTCCTCTTTAATACTCAGAGTAGAAAACGTAAAGAGTATCATGATGGCTATCATTAATTATCTGAAGAAATTCCATTGGATGATAGATTAAATTTAATTCTGATGTACCAGGGGATATGGACAGGATCAGTGCTGGAATTAGATTTTTTTCATATATTGGACAGACATTTCCATTTAACAATTAGAGCTGTTCATAAATAATATGATAAAGCAGTAGTACTATCCTCACCAATGGAAAATGAAGCAAATGTTGAATGATATTTGTAATTTGCATTCCAAGAGTGTTTTATGTATCAAAGTATGATTTCATTTAACAACTCTTAAAACTCTAAAAGTGGTAGTGTGTAAATACTATTATTTCTTCTTTCCTTAAGGAAAGAATGAGGCTCAGCAAGCTAAATGTTCAAAATCATGGAGTTAATAAATGGCATAGATGTGACTCACACTCAACTTGTCTGATTCAAAAATATTGGCAATGCCTAAAACCTTATAATTATTATGCTGTTTAGAGTGTTTTATGTAACTGAAAGTAATTTCATAGTAGGCCTGGATTTGACTCTGGTTCTACTTTATTTCTTATTACTGACAATCCTGTTCCCAGGAATGCCCATCATTAGCCACTCTATTCCTCTCTCCACTTGATAATGTAAAACTGCATTTCTTATAACCCCTGCTGCTATATTTCTATGTTTTGCAGATTCTGCCTGTAATCTCATTTAGCTGAAGATGTTTTATTTGGTATGAGTTATTATGTAGATTTTCACCCTTTCCCAGTATTCTATGGAGTCCAGTTTATGAATAAGAGAAAACAGCTAGAGAAAATTGAATTTGTTTCTCTCCTTGGTCAACTTTCTTTTTTATGAAATGTTCTGGTTTATTCCATGATTCACTGGAAGATAATGAGCTCGCGCCTTCCTTTCCTTTGTACTAGATATAAAGGATTAGAAATTTTGTTTCAGTTACTCTCTTCAGTTCTTAATTTCCTAACTGGGTGGAGGTCAGTTCCTTCTGCATACCAGCACTCGATGAATTCTCTTCAGATCAATTAGGGAACTATAATCTGAGTTCTGGGATCTTTTGTTCTAGATGTTGCTTTATGGTTTTGCTTTTACATTAGGACAAACACACTATTTCTCTAGTTATTGAGTTGGAATTTTTAACAACCACTAAAGCTTCAAGCTTTCAAGATCTGAAGTGCTCACTTCTTCAAGTATATAAAAAAAAATAGACTTTGCATCTCAAATATACTGGATTCAGGGTTTTCCTTCAGCTCTTCATATGTGTTACTTTTGAGATAGGAAGAGTGATTGTTTATACTGTATTGGTGACTTCAATATGTGTTATTGGGGGCTACACTACAGAATACCTATGAATTTTTAACTATAGAAATATAGCAAAAAACAGGTCAAAAGATATAGATTAGGTAAATAACTTTACATTTATGGCAGTAAGACTAATTTATTTCTTAGTGTTCACTTTGATCTGCTATTTCCTACTAGTTAGTGCTTTATTTTACAGTAGCAATAACAAAATAATAGTAAACAACAATATCTAACAGTTATTGAGCACTTACCAGGTCCAAGACATGATTCTAAGCATTTTACGTACATTAAAACATCAACTTTGTCAACAGTGTACTATTTTTATCCTCCTTTTACATATCTGAAAACTGAGGCACAGAGAGGTTAAGTCCAAAGACACACAGCTTTAAAGAATTGAAGCCAGGATTGTCAGCCGGCCATCTAGCTCCAGGACACACATCCTTAATCACTATGCTTTATTATTATTATTAAATGCACTCATCAAGTTGGAATGTTTAGAGGGCTGGCAGGGAAGCACAAGGGAAACTCATTTCTTTATTTCCTTCAAACAAACTCCCATGTTTCAACTTGCATGTTTAAGTGTTGGCCAAAACTTTAAATATTTCTTTTTTATTAATTTCTACTCTTTGCAACCTGCCTAAAGAATACACACACACACACACACACACACACACACACACACACACACACACACACACACACACACACATATTTAAAGTAGGTATCCCTGAGTAAGTCCTCTGATCAGACCTCTAAAATTCTTTGAGGTTAGAGATTGTGCTTTGTGAATTTTCTGAAGGGCTGACTTGGCCTATTTTTGAAGGGATCCTAAACTAGGGAGTAAAAATGAGTGAGAGGAACAAAACTAACCAGAAGAGTGATGGGAAGGGTTTTCAGTATTTGTAAGGACAATAAAACACATGTGAATAAAAAAGATAAAAGGTTTAAATCACACATACTAAAAAAGAAGAGTAGTTTGAGTAGTATCAGTATTCTCATATAGGGAGCAAAAATTAGGAATGTTTGGAAATAAAAGCAAAAAGTCTATAGGATCAAAAATTTAGGATTGAATTTTGCAAATTAGAGAAAAAGAAAAATTAAATTTCTACAAAGAGATATAGATATGTACAGGGAAGAAATTGGAATGATTACTATAGAGCCTCAGAAAAATGGAGGAAAAAGAAGAAAAAGTCAAGGAGATGGATAGGGAAAAAATGTGGCAAAGCAACAAAAGAAAAATATTGAGGACGCTATATTTACAGAGAAATTCCCATGATTTTTAATGACTAACAGCCACAGATACATAAAATGTGAGAGAAAGGCAGAGTTGAGTCATTCCCATAGCTGGTTGCTGAAGTAAAGACTGCAATGTTTCTTTATTATGACAATTGACTGGCCAGATAAATTATGATTCAGTAAGATTCAGGTGTGGGAAATGGAGTGGAAATGTACAAGGGACTAAGCAAACTGTAAAGCTGCACTGGCTTTATCCGTGGACTCATGTTGAGTCCATCTAGTCGATGAACGTCTTTATCAGCCAGCAAATATAAATGACTTATGGGAATAATATTTCAAGGCATAATGACACAGCTATATCTAGTATTCTTCTAAGATCTGGGTTATTAAATATTAAATATCAAAGCTGTAAATTATAGTAGCAGCTTTATATAACTAAATTAAATTCAAACAAAACCTAATTTCCTTAATCATGGGCTCTAATCCTCTAGGAACATATGCTATTAACTCAACTACAAATGGCACAGAAATTGTATGACTTCAGTTAAGTTATTTGATATCAAATTCTAATCCAGGGCAGACTTCTCTGTAAATCTCCTACAGGGATTTTAATACTTCTACAATCATATTGGCTTTTTACAGAGTAACTAATCTTTTCAGACTCTTTTTCCTCACTCCTTTATCCATTTTCCCCCTTTTTTCTCTCAGAGGATATACTAGGTCAATTTTTTAAAACAAACTTCCTGTGTAATTTAAAAAAATTATCCAAAATTATCACCAGAGTTAAAACCTGAGACACTGCATAGAGAACTAATTAAACTTAACTGGTAGTATTTATCGGTCCAATTAACTTTTTATGGCCATATATGTCGGTGCAAAACAGTGAAAAAGTGATCAGTATAATTTCGCTCACTGAACCTATGGCCAAATGTTTCTTATGTGGTTTGTTAAATGATGAAGTCTTTTGTGTCTATTATAATTATGAACAAATGGCTTAAGTGTATTTATTCTATGCTCTTCTTGGACAAATGTTAGACATTTTTTAATAGTCCATTATGGACATAGACTAAATAATATATTTATAAAAAGAATCTAAAATTGCTTAAAGTAAAAGAGTTGGAAAGAAAGGGAAGAATCAGTTCATGTTATAGGGATGCGCACGGCAGCAAGGAGAGTCACGTCATGGGAATGCACACAGTACCAAGGAGAGTCACGTCATGGGGATGCGCACCGCAGCATGGAGAGTCACGTCATGGGGATGCGCACCGCAGCAAGGAGAGTCACGTCATGGGGATGCGCACCGCAGCAAGGAGAGTCACGTCATGGGGATGTGCAGGCAGCAAGGAGAGTCACGTCGTGGGGATGCACACGGCAGCAAGGAGAGTCACGTCGTGGGGATGCGCAGGCAGCAAGGAGAGTCACGTCGTGGGGATGCGCAGGCAGCATGGAGAGTCACGTCATGGGGATGCGCACCGCAGCAAGGAGAGTCACGTCGTGGGGATGCGCAGGCAGCAAGGAGAGTCACGTCGTGGGGATGCGCACCGCAGCAAGGAGAGTCACGTCGTGGGGATGCGCAGGCAGCAAGGAGAGTCACGTCGTGGGGATGCGCAGGCAGCAAGGAGAGTCACGTCGTGGGGATGCGCACCGCAGCAAGGAGAGTCACGTCGTGGGGATGCGCACCGCAGCAAGGAGAGTCACGTCGTGGGGATGCGCAGGCAGCAAGGAGAGTCACTTCGTGGGGATGCGCAGGCAGCAAGGAGAGTCACTTCGTGGGGATGCAGGCAGCAAGAGAGTCACTTCGTGGGGATGCGCACCGCAGCAAGGAGAGTCACGTCGTGGGGATGCGCACCGCAGCAGCAAGGAGGCAGCAAGGAGAGTCACGTCGTGGGGATGCGCACCGCAGCAAGGAGAGTCACGTGGATCGCCAGGCAGGAGAGTCACGTCGTGGGGATGCGCACGGCAGCAAGGAGAGTCACGTCGTGGGGATGCGCACGGCAGCAAGGAGAGTCACGTCGTGGGGATGCGCACGGCAGCAAGGAGAGTCACGTCGTGGGGATGCGCACGGCAGCAAGGAGAGTCACGTCATAAGGATGTCCAGGCAGCAAGGAGAGTCCTGGCAAAGACTGGTGCTTGGGAAGTTTGGGCTTCTGTTGATAACTAAGGTGAACGGTGATATGAAATATGGGGAGGTTGGTCTTGACAGACACTTAGAAGAAAGAGGGTAAGTAGTTCAGGTTTTAATGCTAGATGTCAGGCTTCCTGAATGTGAGAATAGACCAGTCCAGGACTGCCATGAATCCAAGATGTTAGGTAGGTCAGCAAGAGGAGATGCTTAGTTTCCTGGAATGCAAAAGGTCATAACTATTCCCTTCTGCATCTGTATGTTGAAGACTCTTAAGTATTTTCTCCAGCTTAAGCTTTCACAGCCTTAGTGTTTCTACAGACTCACATTTTTGCTTGCCTGTTTACATCTTCTCTTGGCTGTCTGATAGGAAGATCAACATGGACTCAACTCCTAGCCGAGTCAGGGTTACATCATGAGAGAGCTGGCACCCTTAAAAGGTTAGCTGAGACAAATTTAATGAGAAACAGTTTACAAAGGTGTGGACAGAATTAAAGGAGCCAATGCAGAGTGCTGAGGCACCCAGGAACTGGCAACACTGAGGAGCTATCCCCTTTAAGCCTACATGTAGGGACAAAAACAGGGAGCTCAGATAAAGCTTTGAGTCATGCAACAAGGTCCATCTGGTGGAAGTTGTAATCCCAGAAGATAGTCACTGGCAAAAATGGAGTGAGACAGGAGGGATCAGAAGAAATAAATTCTCCCACTTTTCTCTTCTGCTGCCTCCTGCTGTTACTTAACATATATATATATACTTAGGATATACATATATCTATATATACATTTATATATACATCTATCTATAGAGAGAAATTCCTCATTCATATATATTTATATATGCATGTATATGTGTATATGTAAGTCAACTTCATTTTATATTTAAAGTAAACATAAGAATCAGTATCTTTACTAATTCCTATAGACATCTGGGCTGATTGATCTTTGCATGAGGCAACAGCTCTGGACTCTGCTTTCTCCTAGGATCCCTTCGCTGCCTACCTGCAACCATTCCCAAAGGCTGAATCCTCAACTCCCTACTCCTTCTCTTTACATTCTGTTCCCAGAATTCAGCAATTGCCTTTATGCTACTGTGGGTTCTGACCTCAAGACACGAGTCATAATTTATAGGGACAATATTTTATTGGGGTGTAGAATTTCAAATGAGGTCTCCCTTTTGCTATGAAAAGTATAGAAAAAAATTAAATAGACTCATTTTTGTCCTTTCTTGTTTAAAAATGAAGCAGCCCAAACAAAACAGACAAAAAGATAAAGAAGAGTAGATAGCCCATCAAGCTGGCAGTGAAGGGTTTAAACCTTCATTTTCTCTGTAATCGTGAACAAATCTTCATCTAATGTGGTTTAAGACATAAGTAACTCAAATGTTCCCAGGTCTCTTTACCTGTGGCTCTCCAGTTAGTTGATAAAGTCATCAAAAGAGTCTTTCTTCAAGTTCCTCAGGGCAGAAGGCTGTCCTACATATAACTGACACTCCCTCTGTCCTGTCTGAGGGTGGGGGCCCTTATGAAGACGATCATCTCTGGAAATGCCAGAACTGAAGGTCTGGGGCTCTTGCCCTGGCTATTTATGTGGTGATGTTGAGCCACCATGGATGCTCCTCTCTGAAGCAAGTTTCAGTAGCTCCTTGCGGGGTGGTACTGGGAGTGTGTGTGTGTGTGTGTGTGTGTGTGTGTGTGTGTGTGTGCGCACAAGGCAGAAGGGTAGAGAGGGAGTTTGAAATGTGGGGAGTGTTAGCATGTCCAAGCCTCAACTCTGTGCTTCATATTCCTTGATAGGTCTATTGATCAGCCATACCAAGACTCACTTATTATAACCAATTTTTAACTAATTCCATTAATATTTTTATGTGTGACTAAATTTTCAACTCTTAGTAGTTTTAGAAAATGGTAAAAATTGTTTTGAATGCCCTTGACTCAAAACTGGATTGGGTCAATTCATAAAAGACTATTTTTGAAGCTGTTTGAATTACTTGTTAGAAGTACCACTGTGTGTTAACCTATGCTGCTTCCTCATCTCTCATTACGCATTTTACTGCTACAACTTTGGGAATGTGTTGCTATTGCTGTTAGAAGGGCATAGACTTGATAGCAGTTAGTAACTTAGCAGAAGCTGTGTTGATATATGATTTTTCTTAAGGCTCTATGGGAAACAAAGGCAACATCGATGTCATTCTTGGATTTGGGGTTTGTTAAAAAAATTCCAATGTTTTTCCTTACATTAAGGTTTTGAATAGAAGAAGCAGTTAAGAGCTGCAGTCAATTTCTTGTTCTATACAAAATATTATGAGCTGAAAAGTTCTGTACCAGAGTCTTCAAAGAAAAAAAAATATGACTCATCTAAAGGCATTAAACTTTCTGTTCCATTAGGTAATTTGGAGAGCCCAAATAGCTTTAGCCATTGCTGTGAAGTCTCCACAGTTTTCTTAAGAAAGTTACTCTTCATGCCACACTACTGTTCAATAAAAAGAAAAGATGCTGTGGTCATGATATTTGTGCAATATTTCTGCATTATCAACTTTTGATTCAGAAGAGGAAAAAAAACAAAAACCTTTAGCTTCCCCAAGGAAAGTCTGTACCAATCTATTAAATGAATCTAACATTGCACCTATTGGAGAGTTTAGAAATTGTTTCAAAGAAAAATTGTATTGTTCTTGTTTACAGCTTCATAGGTCATTTTCAAAATCTATGAATGCAGTACAGTGAAAAATTGAAACCCTCGTGTTGCTGCAGAACACCCTTTGTTTGGCTTTTGTGTAAGACAGCATAAAGGTGTTATGTTAACATTGAAAATATTTCAAATATGTCAAAAGTAGTTTTGCCCAAAGAATGAAAACCACCTCCTTACAAGCATAGGGGTCTTGCAACAAATTAGGGTCCTGGAAGTTGGTTGTGTAGCACAATACAAAACACAACACACATGCACACACACACACACAGATGCCAGACACTGTCTTTGTTAGTTTAGTTTATCTTCTAGGTATGCTTTGATGGCAAACTCCCCAGACTGAAACAAAGTCTTCACAACTCAGCTTGTAGCACAATGTCAAGATGTCAGGATAGCCATGCCATGGCATCTGCGAACCTGTTGATAGCCAAATATGGTAATTAAAAAAGCAAATACTTTCCCCAGTCAGGGAGGAATGACCTCTAGTTAAGCCTATATGAATAGCTGGGCCTTCTGCTAGAACCTCCAATAAACTTCTTAAAGTCAAATTTTTATTATTACAACTTTAAAGATTCAGAGGAAGAAACACTGTAAGCTCACCCTAGAACCTAGGTCACTCATTAGAATACTGCCTGAGGGTAGGGACTGTGTGTGTCTTTTCCCCCTTGCATCTCTAAGGCTTAACATAAGGGAAGTACTCAGTAAAACTGGATGACTGCCTCCTCTCTTTCTCCCAGTCATCCCCCTGCTATTGGAGACTTCACCATGCTGCTTTTGAAACAGAATGGCAAGATTTTAGCAGTCTATAATATATAATCCAGCCCTCAAAATAACAGGGAAGTGTGTCATCCAATTTCTTTTAAAAAGGAGTTTCATTTAGTGCTTATGCTGAGACTGGAACAGAATGGTTTAGTACATGCACACAATTTTTATTGGACTGATATACTTTAAATAAATTCCCTTTTCTGTGATAGTAACAAATATCTTAGGTAGGACTTTGGTCATTGTTATAAGGTAACTTAGGTTGCCATGACAAGATACCACACACTGGGTGCTTAAACACCAGGCATTTACTTTCTAATAGTTGTGGAGGCTGGAACTCCAAGATCAAGGTGCCCGCAGGGCTGGTTTCTGGTGAGATCTCTCTCCCTGGCTTTCAGGTGGCCGCCTTCTAACTGGGTCCTCACATGACCTTTCCTCTATGCATGCACAGATCGAGAGGGAGAGATCTCTGGTGTCTCTTCCTCTTCTTAGAAGGACACAAGTCCTACTGGACAAGGGCCCTACCCTTGTGACCTCATTTAACCCTAATTACCTCCTTAAAAGTCTTATCTTCAAGCACAGTCACACTGTGGGTTAGGTCCTCAGTATGTGAATTGAGGGGACACAATTCAAGATACAACATTCTACCCTAGTAGTACTTGAGTTTATGAGATGTCAAGGAGAAGAGTAAATATTGCTCACGGACTTTGTGTCCTCTTTTGGGAAAAGTGTTAGTGTGGTTGTCGTTGTACACAGGGCAATTTATCATGTTAGGCAGAAGGATAACCTTGTTACTTGCTTTGTTTGAAGATTGAGTACAGTTTAAGGAGAAGTTTATGGGTGACAAGTTGACAAGGGGCAGATTTGTCATGATTAATTTTTATGTGTCAACTTGACTGGGCAACAGGGTTCCCAGATATTTAGTCAGACATTATTCTGGGTTTTTCTATGAGAGTGTTTTTAAATTAGAATTACATTTCAGCTGGTAAGCTGAGTAAAGTAGAGTGCGCTCCATGACGTGAGTGAGCCTCAACCAATCAGTTAAAAGCCTGGACAAAACAAAAAGCTGAATTCTCCTGCTGGATGGCCTTCAAACTGGAGCAACTGCTCTCCTTGGTTCTACTGCAGCCTGAAACTCTTTTTTTACAGACTCCAACTGGGACATGGACTGCAGATTTGGGACTTGCCAGCTTCCATGATCACATGAACCAATTATTTATGACAAATCTCTTTCTATATACAAAAAGTTATCTTTTTCTGGGGAACTCTAACACAGTCATTCATGCATTTCAAAGGTCAGCTACCTCCCACTTGTTGTCACATACAATCATTTGTAAATATATGGATTATAAATGTTTCCTGTGTCATCATGTTTATATTTTGTTGTTGCAAATTTAGTAATCCTAGCATGGTTCCTACAGTTTTCTGACTCTTAATTTGAATCAGAAATTTGAGTGATTACAAAATATTCAAATGACTACACCATGTTTCCTAATTTCTCTATTTACTAGGATGAATCACTTATCAGCTCTGAAATCCAATTCCTCATTTGGAAATGGGGATAAAAATACATCCCTTTTCCATCTCATAAGATGACACATGCAAAAAAGTTCTAAAGATATAACCATCATCATATGATCGGATTTATTACTATTACTGCATAATATACATAGGCATTTGTTCCTGTGGGTTTATCTTGAATGAAAAAGTCCCAAATTTTAGGAAACAGATTTATCATGAGAAATTATTTTAGTTAAACCAGAGATTGTAACAAAGTAGTTCATGTGCTGTTACTTTCCTTGTTCACTGCCCTGGCAGACACCTCAAAATCTAGGAAGGAGGCACTCCCCAGCTGAGCTTGTGAAGAGCTTTGGAATTATTCTAATGCCTCCTATTCCTGGCAGCGAGTGCCAGGGGACCTGAGTAGGTACACAATTTGACGCCTTGTTGTCATCTCTGAATTACTTACTAATTGATCAATTCTGTGGGCCAGCAGTGTTCTGCCAAAGGAATGTCTAGATTACTATTAATTTATAAAATGCATCTATGGATAGGTTGGAGAACATATGTCAAATCTTAATTGCTGCCTTCAGCAATGGCAATCATAACTTCTTTTTCATCAGTCTTGCAATATGTCCCTCACATTTTTAACCTTTCTGGTCAGAAATGCAGACCTTTCCCTCTGCAAATTTCCTTATAAATTATGAAGTTTGTAGGAGTTGGCTTTGCAGACTGGAGTTGTTTGGAAAGAAACCAAAATTCAGACTGTGTCAGGAGAAGAAAATAGGCTAAATTATTCACCTTCTTCCCCACCCCTTTCTTGCCTTCCTCCCCCACTGTAGGCACAATTAGTCCTTCTGGGGACATCTTCTCCATTTTTCTTCAGATTACGTAGAAGAAACCAAAGTTCTGTGATGAAAATAAGCAGGTTTTATGTTTCATTTCTTTTGCCACCAAGTCACAGAAAAGAAACAAAACCAAACACATTCAGCTTAATCAAAACCTAACCAATCACATAGCTTTATTAAACATAGCATCAACAGAAAGAATATGAAGTCCTTGCCCAGGAAGGATGGATGCCAAGTATAGAGTAATTTTCTGGCTTTGTCCTTGATATCTATAATTTTATTTTGTGCAAGTCACTATGTTCCTGAATAGCTGTTGATATTAAACATTGGAGGAAACTTACATATGGACAGTGAAATGCATTAGGGATTACCAGATGTTAGGTAGTCACACTCGATGAGAACCCTACTCACATCTGTTTTTGACCTCCAGAGTACATAAAACACTTTCTTTTCTATCATTCAATCTCCTTATTTATGTGGCCAAGTATATGTTGGATGCAAAAACTTTTTCAGAGCAAAACTTGGCATGTGAACTCTTGATTTGGCTGCAGTTGGGTTACCACCAATTTGCAAAATAAAGTATGAATAATAATCCAAGCTGTAAGAGTGCAAAGTAAAATAAATCTTTACTCTACCATCTTATCAGGGAATATAAATCAATCTGGCATACATGTCAACCTTAATTTCTGTGTAAAAGTTCCAGATGTAGTTTTGATTCTATTTTATAAATATAACCAACATGTTAGATATAATGAGAATTAAAGACCCCATGGATCCATGAATGGCCCTTTACTCATAAACACAGGGCTGTGGGATTTGACTGAGCTCCACTGACAACAATGCCGTTACACAGGTTTCCCTCATCTCTTTGTTCCTGTTCTTACTCAACTCAACTTTTCCCTCTCCTTATTTTCTGCCTTGTGTATGCCTCCTCCTTACCTACTACACACAATAGACTAGCCCTTTGGGGAGCCATCAGGGCCAAAAAGGGAATTGTTTTTAGAACACAAATCTACAGGAGTGATTTTTTGTATCTCAGAGTAGGCTTCAAAATTAAACCCTTACTACTGGTTTTGAAACCAAAGTCCTTAGCATATCAGACCCCTCACTGCTATTCTGTCTGCCTGGTACCAGGACCCACCACCTTTCTGTCCACTGTGTGCAGGCCTTGCACAGAGAGGCCAGACCACCCAGGACTCTCAGCCAATATTTCTCAGTTGAGAAAAAAAAATCATTGGCTTTCATTTATTAGGTACCCACAAGTTAATATGGTACAGGCACATTACCACCTTTAGTGCCACTACAGCCTATTATGTTTCTAAATGAGGAAAGGGAGGCTTGGAGAGACTGATGTACTTGCCTGTAGTTACACAGTTAGGTTGGCCTGATACAACAGCCTGTGCTTTCATTATGGCTGCTTCTCTCCTGGCCATATTAGAAGCAATCTGTTCTAACCATTCCTTGCACTTCTACAAACCTTGGTCACCAAACAAAAGGCATCTCCACCTCATCTCCTCTCCTTGGTGTGTTTTTATCACTCAGTGCTTTGCAGGTCTGCACCCCTGACACCCCCAACGTCTCAGGCCACTCATTCTGGCACCCTACTGAGGTTTCATGCTCTTGTGTCATCCTCTGAAGTCAGATTCATCTGGGTTTAATGTCCCTTTGCTTCTCTTAACCCTTCTATTTACTGAGAAGCTTGACACATGGATTAGTCTTCTTTCCTACCAAATTTAGTTTTAAGAGATTTTTACTTTCTCATATCCTTACAAAGACATCGAATTTCTGGCTGCCTTACTACTCTGTTGACTTCCTCCATCTCCCTTTTTGCCCTACCCACCTCAGACTTCACAACTGGTATCTGAACCATTGATATTAGCTAGGCTTGGCTACCTTAGGTCCCATAATCTGCCGACCATGCCTGGGAAAACTGAGCCCAAGGTGGTTTGCTACAGTCCACTTTTTCTGTACTTTCTCTACACTTGGGGAGCTGAAGGCTGCCAAAGGAAATTGCATATTCCCAAATGTTTCTCTAATACCAGCTCAGAATTGTTCTTTAGCCCTTTATTTACCTTTGTTAGATTCCACTCCCTTGTCCCTCAGATACAGGTCTAAATCTTTCCCACCCTCCTCAAGTTACCCCACCCAGTACCCACCCACACTGTCAGCAAATGGCCTTGGATCATACATCACTATGATGACAGAGATCTTCAGATCTGATCGCTGTTCACTTTCGGTCGCCTTTCAGCCCTTGTCTTATCTAAATCCACACCCTTCCTTCCTTCTTGCTGTCTGAGGATGAGATGCCCCTTCTTCTGCCTGGAATCTCTCTCTCCTTTCTCTCCATTTAGCTAATTCTTTACTCATCTTTTAAGGCATCTCATGTGGTTCCTATTCCAAGAAGAGTTTCTTAAAGCCCAGCTCCATAGTTGGGTAAGGTGACTCTCCTTGGAGCTTTCCCAGCACATACATCTACCCATGTGCTTACAATGTTCTAGTATAAAGCTGCTTAAGTGTTTGCTTCCTAGACCTGGCTGTGGGATCCTCAAGGTCAGCATATTCTGCTCATATTTAAATCCTAATGCCTAGTGCTGGCCTGTCACGTAACAGGGAGAGTTTACCTTATTTGTTTTTGTCATCAAACTTGCTTCCTTAACTGAGATGGATGTGTTTCCTTAACAGTCTAGACAAAAACAAAACAAAACAAAACAAAAAACAAAATACAACTACCAGACCAATAGTCCACTAAGGAGACTGCCTTATGCTTTTGTATCTTAATGAGACAGGGACCATGGGTGTAGTCAGAGTAGGGTGAGGGCCTCCGGAAAAAGCAGGGTGGGATATTTACAGTCAGCAATATAACAATGGGCAAAGAAGTCCCTTTTGAAACTCTGTGTTAAGCATTATGCAAAGTCAAGGTCACACTAATCCTCTAGGAACAAGATACCAGACTAAGAATATAGACATCTTCAGTAAGGTCAGTTAAAAGTCAAAAGGCCAGGAGCAACTTGGCCTAGAATGATTGAGTAGTTTTACAAATAGGGAAGGGTATCACAGCATAACCCGTGACTTTACTGTAAACAACCCTAGCAAGCAGAGAACAACCCAACCCACCTTGAGGGCAGGGCAAGTGGTACAAGTCCACACCCCTAAGCCTTTTTTTCATGTTCTGGAAAAATCCTCATTTGCCTATAAAAACCCCTAGACAACTGCACCACCCCGGGACTCCCTTGTCCCCTCCTGGCATGAGCCAGGAGCTCTGTCCTTTCACTTTATCTCTAAATAAAAGCCTGTACCTTGCTCTCCTACCTTGGGTGTTTGCTAAGCTCATTCTTTGGCTTCGTGAACAAGAACCCTGGCATCATTATTTCTATTGAAAAGAAAATTACATATAAAATGCAATATATATTATGCTTGTATGTACATATTTA
Source organism: Smutsia gigantea (assembly GCA_032199065.1). Lineage (NCBI taxonomy): Eukaryota > Metazoa > Chordata > Mammalia > Pholidota > Manidae > Smutsia > Smutsia gigantea. Next base: position 38,139 of record JAVSCE010021347.1, read on the forward strand.
TACACAAACATACCCCTATATATATTCAGTTTTTTCTAGTACTTTACATGCAGTAAAAAATATCTTTTATTTCATATTACCAAACACTAAATAAGTTGTGATTTTGAACAAGTTACCTGCCCACTATGGGCCTCAGTTTAGGAAATGAGGAAGTTGGACTGGGGATGCTCTGAGGACCTTTCAGCATTAAGACAATTTTTTTGATGACAATGATAATAAAGCAGGGTCTATTCATGGGAATCAGCAGAAAGATAGTTGACTGCTATTCTAAATATTCTTAAAATACCACATAATAATTCCTTTATCTGACATTTCTAAAGTGAGCTTTCTAAATTACAAGCTTTTACAAATAAAATGAAATAACCAAATAAAATATTATACATGTATATTAATTTACTTTTAAAAATAAACTTTTCAATAGCATAGACTTACATAAAATCTGCAAAAATAGTTCAAAGAGTTCCTATATCTGCCTTGCCCAGTTTCCCTCCAATGAACATCTTACATTACCATGTCACATTTGTCACAGCTGCAGAACCAACATGGCGCATTGTACACTAACCAAACTCTGGACCTCACTTGGATTCCACCAGTTTTTTCACTATGTCCTTTTCATGCTCCAGGACCCCATCTGGTAAGGGTACCACATCATTACATTTAGCCATCATGTCTCATTAATTTCTTCTGATCTGCGAGCATTTCTCAGTTTTTGCTCATTTTTCATGACCCTGACTGTTTTGGGAAGTACTAGAAGGATATCCCGCAAAATGTCCCTCAATCGGAGTTTGGCTGATGTTTTTCTCACAGTAGACTGGGGTTGTGGGTTTGTGGAGGAAGAGCACAGAGATAAAGTGCCATTCTCATCACACCATAATGGGGGTGTGTACTAGCAACATGACATCACTGTAATGTTAACTTTGACCTCAATGTACATTTGTAGAGCATTTTCATATTCATTATCTTATTTGATTCTTTTAAGGATCACAGTGTCTATGAGGCTGGCATCCTCAGCTCCTTTTCACAAAGGAAGACCCTGAGTCTGGAGCTACAACTAAGGCATGAATGACTGCCATCCCACCAAGCTCTTCCCACCACCCTCACCACCTCTTCTAAACCATATTGAAAAGGAGAATTTATAAGAAGCAACATCTTACAATGCTTTCCAGTATAAATTTATCTTAGTGCCCCTATAGTTAAGAATTTCCATAATTAAATAATACTATAGCTATAAGTGTGGGCTTGTTTGAACAAATTCAAAATGGATCAAATTATCCAATCAACCAATCAACAACAAATAACAAACTATATGAACCAAACATCATAACCTAAATTTCAGATGAACTTTCTTTTTTCAAACTGATTATTTTGTGTTTGATAATCATACTTAATTTTCTTAAAGACCCAGGCCTTCTTACCAGATCCCAAAATCATTTAAAAGAAGGTTGTTTCCTCATCTGTAAAGAGGCTTGTGATTACAGAAACATTTTTTGGGGTATAACAGTGTTACTCACTTTTCATCAGATAGGGAGGGACCTGATAACTGTCCCACTGCAGACACTAACACCAACAATAATTATCACTATTATGATTATACCAATAATAATAATAGCTAACATATTTAGCTCTTACTATGAGGCAGACTCTGTGCTAAGCAGTAATTTTATTTCATCCTCAAAATCTATGGGCTAAGTCCTACTAGTAGCCCCATTTTGCTAGTGAGGAAATTGAGGCTCAAAGAGGTAAAGAAACTCACTCGTTTACCCAGATCCTACACTTGAAGCATTTAGTTTGCTAGGGCTGCCATAACAAAATACCACAGACTGGGTAAACCACAGAAATTTCCTTTCTCACTGTCCTTGATCACAGAAAGTCCAAAATCAAGATGTTGGCAGGCTTGGCTTCATCTAAGCTCTCTCCTTGGACTGAAGATGGCTGCCTTCTTGCTGTGTCCTCACATGGGCTCCTCTGTGCCCCCAAATTTCCTCTTTTCATAAGGACACCAGTCAAACTGGATTAGGACCCACCCTCATGGCTATGTTTTAATTTAATCATCTCTTTAATGACCTTAACTTGAAATTCAGTTACACTCTGAGGAAGTAGGGGGTTAGGATTTAACTTGCAGATCTGGGGGGAACAAAATTCAGCCCCTGAAAGGAGCTGTGATTCAAGCTAAGCTATGTGACTCCAGAGCCAAAATCTTAATTACTCAGCTATTGTGGGAGATGAGTCTCACATTATTCAGAGTAGTAAAACCACCAGAATTTTTAGACCTATTTATCATCACAGCCAATAATGCAGTGTCTCCACTGATCTGCAATCTTCCTTCATGTAATAGAATGAGGCATTGGGCTCCCACCAATGACATTAGCTAACTTTATTATTTACCCCATCATTAACAAGCAGCTGGCCTTAGAAGGCGACTCAGCTATGGTGCCAGCTGGGGAATAACACATTTCTGTTTTGGAGTGTTGTTTATTCAATCTTCACTCATACCTTCATTTATTTATTCAACAAATATTTACTGAGTGCCTACCATATTCCAGGCATTTTTCTAAGCACTTTTAAAATATCAAACAGTTTAATCCTTACAATAGACATGAAAGTACTATCATTATTCTAATTGTATAGATGAGAGACCAAGGTTCGAAGAGATTAATTTGCCAACAATCACATCACTTAAAAGGTGGAGCTAAGGCATGAAGAAGGCAGCTTTAAGTCCTTCACCTATACTTCAGATTTCTCTTCCTTGTTAGCTATTGAAGTGTCTGAAGATAGAAAATTACCACTGATATTTACTTTGTTTTTTTAGAGAAGAATATTTTTTCTGTTATTGCTAACTTAATAAAGCTCTTTCTCCTCCACTCTTATACATGATGTGAAATAGTTACAGTTCCTACTTAATCTGCATGTTTTAGAACAATAAAGAAATCTGTGTTTTCTGATTCAAATTTGTGAACTAGGAACTAAGACTTCATCTTTTAAATAATAAAAATGATTTTTAAAACCAAAAAGGATGCAATAAAAACTGTGCTAAAAAACATGATGGGGGTGGACCAGGAATTTTGAGGAATTCCAGGAAGACAGAATACAGACTGATTGGGTCCATTGAGAAATCAGAGCAGAAGAAAACAGCCTCAGGTAACAGAGGCGAGCACAGTTTTCTGTGAGAGCCTCCAAGAAGCCATATCATACTAGCAAGTATGAAGGGCAGTCATGCTCAAGGTATTTGTACAGTAACTATAGTTAGAACAATAGAAATGATTAGCGATCATCTCTGCTCCCTAAGAGTCATCAATGATTTCAATGAAAATCTCAGAACTTCTTTAAGGAAAGATGGGGCAGAGGGGTGAGATTCCTAATAAAGGTTTAAAGAGAATCCTTGCAGGGTGGATATGGATCTTCCCAGCAGCCAGAGGTGAGCAATGGAATAGAGGAGAGACCTGAAAGCGGCTCTCCCAAGGGCTGAATGAGGTGCAGCAAGCACCGGCTCTCAGGACTTGACAACTCTCTGAACGGTGACGCCACCACTGCCTCCCCTCATTGCACCACAGGGAAGCAGACCTGCCAAGTGTGCTCTGCCTGCGTACCATAGCCAACTCTCCCGTTCAATAGACAGTTAGCAACTCAGAGCACCTGCAGCAAATATGTCTCCCAGTCAGCCCAGTTCTTTATTTGCAAGTATGAGTGGGCAAGAAAGGATCATTAGACTACATGAGGATTACAAGATTATAAAACCCTGAAAAGAAAGGAAGTAATGGAATAAACTGAGCAAGTGACAGAGTGAAAACAGAAATATTCAGGAGAGGCAAAATAATTAAAAATGACCAAACATTCCCCTATCTAAATATGCTTAAGACACTCAGTCATAGAATTAACACTACTTCCTGGTAGCAACCAATTAAAGCCCCACTTTCTTAAGCCCTCCCTAAATTCACAAAATAGAAGCCCAAATCCTTTCTGATCAGTTCTTTCTAAACTTTCTAACACCTTCCCACTGAGATGCTCCACAATTCTCCACAGAGTGGGCTCTCCCTTCCTAAGAGTGGCAGACCCAGCTTGTTCAGCAGCAGATATATTCACCATGGTATTTGGCTGGAGGGTTTTGACAGACGTTTGGAATATCATGTTTCTCTGCTCTACTCCTATTACTATGTGTCTCAGATCATCAAATGGCTCCCCTGGGCTGACTTTCTTGATCCAGGCAATAATTACCAAGCACTTAATTCCTGCTTTATATGGATGAACTCATTTGATTTCCCACAATGACCTGGTGACCGGCTAGGCTTGGTACCCCCCATTTACAAAGGACAAAACTGAGGTACAAAGGTTATAACACTGCTAAGTGGCTGAGCCAGGGGTCCAAGGTAGCCAGTTGGCCCTGTACTAGGGCTCTGATGTTCCCACTATGCTGCTTCCCACTGCACTAGTCTCTTGTGCTTTCCTATGTCACTAGATAGTGTACAGTCACTAGTCACTGTGCCATCAGCCTACATTGAGGGCACTATAATTAGTAAACCCAGAAAATCAGTTAGGTTTCCTGTAAGATATGGGTGAACGCAGACCCATAGGGAAAAAAAAATTCTTCCCACAGGAAAAAAATAACTGAAGTTCTAAAGCAGTTGGACTTTTTCCACCTAATGAAGACCGTCATATAATTCAGAGTTTCAACCTAATTTTAGGAAAGGTATGAGATGATTGCAAGGTGAATGAACCTAACCAAGAAAGATATTCCCTTTGTTTTTTTCTTTCAATTTTACTAATGTGGTCAAGAGAGCATTCTTGCTTATGAGTAATATGAATAGCATTTCTTTATCTTCGGAGAAAGGGAGGCTGAGGCACAGGACCTTGGAAAGCAATAATTAATATTTAGTGAGATTTCAACAACTTAGTTTTATTTTATTGTAGTTGTAATTACCTTCCATCTATAACCTGCTATACTGATTTTCCATTTATTAGTGATATAAAGTTTCCTTTTAAAATTATCATTTAAAAAATTGAGTTCACTTAAAGAAAAATGTAAATAGTGGTACAGGTGGTAGGAGAGTAAACGAGTAAACAAAAATCAGGAAGGTGTTTTGGGAAAGCCTACCGTCAATTTCCTCTTTGCCTTGGAAAGGCCAAGAGCTTAATTCATTGGTCACTGATCTCAAGGGTGCAGTCCTGGCTGCATGATTTCTCCTTCTCATCTAACTCCTGTCTTTATCTTCTATCTCCTCCCTCCCTTACCTCATTGCCTTCTTGTCTTGCTACACTATATTCTTTCAGAAAAAAAAAAATAGTAGGGGTGGGGGGATGAGCGCGAGGAATGACATAATAAAGAACATTTCTGCTCTAATAACACAGTGTTCAAAGTGTGACTGGAACTCCCCATCCCCTAATGAGGGACGGAGCTCTCAGAAAGCCCAGTGCGACTGATTTCCTCTAGTCCTGGGAAGTTTTAATTCTTCAAACTGAGCAGGAACCTCTTTTCTAAAACTGCTTGAACAGCGGATTCTTTGGCTCTCCTCTGTCCCGGCGGAGTCACCATGAGCGCCTGTTCCTGTAAGCAGGGCGAGTTATTAAAGTACTTCCGTGGAGAATAATGCAAGGAGGAATTGCCACAGATGCGTCCCCCTCTCCCTTTCTGGATATGCAGCACCTTGACCTTCAGTCCACCTCACTCCTCTTTCCAATCCTTCGGAGTGGGGACATTTTGGGGGACCCCATGGAGGCCTGGGGGTCGGGTGGGGGTAGAGGGCAGGGGCGACTGGCTCCCGGGATTGGGAGGCGGATGAGGAGCGCGGGAGAATAACGCCCCGGAGCCCGGGCGGCGCAGCCCCAGTCCCTGGAAAGCCCAGCCGTCTGGAAAAGCGGGGTTTGGATTCTCCCCTCTTTGAAGAGTTCTCAGGAAGTTTGGGGGAGGGGCGAGCCGCTCTCTCCGGGTCTGCGGGCGCGGGCGTGCGAGGAGGGACAACGGCGGCTGCGGGTCTCCGAGCTGTCACGTTCCCGCTCTCCGGCGGGCTCCGGAGCTCCCGGCCGGGTCCTGGGGTCAGGGCGAGGAGCCGCGGGCAGAGCGCGCAGGCCGGCATGGGGGGGCTGGTCCTGCTGAACGCCCTGGCCACCCGGCTGCTGTTCGTGCTGCACTCGCTGGTTGGGGTCTGGCGAGTGACCGAGGTGAAGAAGGAGCCCTGGTACTGGCTGCTTGCGCTGCTCAACCTCTTGCTGGTTCTGGAGACTGCGCTCACCCTCAAGTTCAAGCGCGGCAGAGGCTACAAATGGTGAGCGCACCCGGGGAAAGGGAGGGCGCCCGGAGCCCTGGGTACCGTCCCCTGTGGCACTCGCTGGCAGCCTCCGAGCCCATCTCCCTGCAGCACGCCGATTCTTTGCCCGGATTCGGACCCCCTTTGTCCTGGTAGGGAGCTTCCAAAAAGCGCCAGATGGTTGAGTGTATCTTGGGAACGCAAGAATACCCTAGGTCCCAGGGCAACCCTGGGAAGGCTCGCAGCCACGAGTTACCTAGTTCCAGGTTTGGCAACTTGAAAGATGAGAAAAAATGGGAAGCGCTTGTCTGCTCTGCATAATGTGCTCCAAAGTTGGGGAGTCGTGGGGCAAAGGAGATGTCATGTGCCCTGCTTACTGAATTTGGGGCGTGTGGATGTGCATGGGGGGGGGGGGGGTCCGTGCATGCAGGTGTGGGAATGCTCTTAGCTAGGCATCAGCGACTTTTGCTAGATCTGTGAATCAGGCAGGCTCCCAGAGTGAGAAGCCCCTCACAGCACGTCCCTGGTTTCAGCTGCTTAGTTTCCTTCCAGCCCTGGTGCCTTGGTATGGCACCAGCTTCAGGTGTCTGGAATGGGTTGCTCTGGAGCTTGGTTAATTATTGGCCAGCCCATCTTGTCAAAGATGGATGGCCACGCTGGTGGAAGGACCAGCAGGTAGTGGTTCAGACTTAATCTTAAGGTACAAGAACTACAGGCTCTGCTGATACTTTATTTCCTTCCCAAAGGCTTGGATGACAATAGGGGAATTGAGCAAAAAGTTCTCTTGCCATTACAAAGATTCCCCATTCCTCCACTCCCCGTAGATTTTCATCCCAAACTTCAACAAGTTAGGCCTCTTCCTGTATTAATGTTTTTAAAGTAAGATTGTGTTTTCATATATGTCAATACTTCTAAAAATACCTAATGCTATGAGAAAGAAGAAAATCGTATTAGCCAATTTAAGAATTACGAACACCATGGAATTATAGTTAGCCACCATATTAAGGAAAAGAAATCCAACCAGCTCTACAGTTTACATATTAAACTACAAAACAATGTACATTCTATGACAGTCCAAGGGAGGGAATGTACTGTCTCTTAAGAGGATGTGAATCTTGCTTAAATTTTCCATTTGGTTGAAAAATTTCTGGAATTATCAATGAAAAAATTCAAGTAGAATCTTAATTTAACCCAGTAAGAATTGGAATGTTACTGCCCCTCTCCCGCCCCTTATTCCCCCCCATTAACAGCTTACTAAGCAGGAGAGATATGAGGTACTTTCCAGTGTTCTTTTTGGAAATCTGGAAGAAATGTGGTATTGGCTTTCCCAAGAAGCCTTAGGGTTAAAGAAACAAAAGGGGATAAAAGTGTTCACCCAGCAGGTCTTATGAGACTGATTTGGTTTTTACTTGAGTAGCTAGCTTTAATGCTAGGGTAGAAAATATCTTCAGTAACAGGAGGACGAAGTCTGAGGCTGAAAAATGTTCAGTGGAAAGTTGTCTTGCCAACAACTGTGAGAGCTTCTGGGAGGCATGTCAACTTCAGAAGAGGGACTATCTCAGCAGGTCCTCCCTCTCCAAGAGTAGACCAGAGGCTTATCTCATATTAAGTAAAAATTCCACTGCAGTTGTATAGAAATATTGTAGCCAGTGAAATTTTACCTTCACCTCTATATCATCACTGAGGGCTTATTCAGACTAATACGTAACTTACAACCAAGAAAGGGAAGAAAAGTTATTGCAGCAAAAATAGGTGGTGGTCAATGCATAAAATAAACTATGGAACAGGGGACATACAGAGTTACAGAGTATAGCCTCAAAATTGGACACATAATGGAGTAAAATCTGGGCTTTCCTGCTTACTTACTATGAGGCATTGACAAGTTACTTAACTCTTGAGCCTCAGTTTCCTCATCTATAAATTCTTATGTCATAGGCTTGTATGAATTAAATGAAATAATATATGTTGATGGTCAGCGAATAAAAAAGGAATGGTCTTTTCTAGATCTTATGATTTTTCTTTTTATTATTATAAAATATCCTTTGTCAACTGGACACATTTTCTGTCTCAAGAGGGACAGGCCAATAAACCTTTAGTTCAGAGCCAAAAAGTAGAAAAAAAATCTCACCTTTATTTCAGAACAGCCCATGGTGGGTGTTGTATGTTATAGCATTAATTCAAAAAAATCTTACCTGATCAGTATCTAGACTAATACTTGAAAATAAGCAAAGAAAAAGTCAATAGATTTTGCTTATAAAATTACAGGAACAAATGAATCTTTGTAAATGATCTAAATAGAAATGTGATTAGTAATGCTTTGTTCTACTGAGTTACCAAATAGATCTGTCTGCAAAAAATGGTCATTTTTGTGGTGGACAAAGCTCACATGCTACTCTGTCACAAGTCTGAGAAGAAGAATTAGAAGATGGAATGCTAAAAAAAATTAGAAAATTATCCTTGATATAATATAATAACAATTAAAAGGGTTTCATTTGGGACATACTTCATTTCTGAGTTGAAGATTTCTGAGTAAGGTGGGCATAATTTTTTGATTTTAAGTGTTAAAAAATGTTTCAATCAGAAAAATCAAGGCTGACAGGATTTTAAAAAGATAAATATTATGTTAGTATCTATACCTCTATATAGGAAAATGTTAATATAAAGATCTATATGTAGATCTGTATAAATAAATAAATATATATATATATCTTTTGATCCATTGGTCTTACCACTGGATCTACTGGAATCCATTGGAATTTACCAAAAGTACTCATATGTCAAGACATGTACAAAATATTAATGTCCATCTTGCTAGTGTAAAATAAAGCCAAAGGCAACTTGATTATCCATCAATAGACTGGTTAAAAAATTACAATATACCCTTACTATAGAATATTTTGCTGGTATTAAAAATAATGAGCTAAATTTTAGCTATTGACCTAGAGGTATATCCATGATATGTTGTCAGGGGAATAAAGTTACAAAGTTATATATTTTGTGATCTCATTTTTTAAAAAAAAGACTTATGAAAGAATTATCCTTGGATCAACTGAATATATTATTTCTTTACAAGTCAAGAAGAAGGAAAAACCCTCCTATACTGAAAATCAATCAAGCAATCAACACCTGAATGGTAGGCTAAGCTCTGTGCACATATGAGGTGAAAATTTCTGTAACATCAGATCCATTCACTTCTTTTAGACTACTCTGGGCTTGTTTGAACATTGTTCTTTTTACTGAAATTTGCACCTGGCCCCAAATAAATCACATCTACAGAAATCATGGAGCAATAAACAGAGCTACAGAAGATAATGTGAACAGAATTTCTTGAAACATGGCAAACATATTACACTTATCTAAAGAATGTGTCTTTAGCTATCCTTTAGGAAGGAAAAATGGAACTAGAGTTGCTGAGCTCAGCTATCTGGGGACAGGCAACATTATATCAGAACTTTAATAACTTGCCAGTTGGAAAAGTTTAATTTGTTGGAATCCTATAGGATGGGGAGGGTGAGCCAACAGCCTCCCAAGTAGGTCCAGTGTGTGCTAGTGGGTTTGCTCCTTTTCACCTAGTATTTATTAATTTCACCTGCATATTCACTTACATTCTTCATTCAACAAAAATATTTGGAACATCTAATATGTGTTAGACATAGTTGAGTGCCAGCAATATGGCAGTGAATGAAACAGGTCAAATCCTGACCTAAGAACTCCCATTTTAGTTAGGGGGCTAGGAAAATAAAGAGGTAAATAATATACAGGGAAGCTAATAAATGACAACAAGCAAGTAAACAAGTGAGTGAGTGGAACTACGAAGGCCTAAGTGGTGTGAGTTAGAGGAATGGAGTGACCTTCTCCCCGGGGTGGCCAGGGAGGCCTTGCTGAGGGGGTGACATCTGGGCCGAGTCTGTTAAGAGAAGAGAAGGCGCCAAGCATAGGAAGAGCCAGGGAAACAAAAAAAAGTGTGAGAGGGAAGAGCTAAATGTGCCTTGGGACATTTCTGACATGGTCCTGGAAGTCAGATAAATACTGATTTTCTTTTCTACTTTTTCCCTGTCTCTTCTCCTCCCCATGATCCTTGTCTCCATGAGAAAAATTCCTTCTAAATCTTGTATCTTTACCATATTTCATTTGAAGCATCGTGTATTAGAAAATGTCTGGGTGGCTCCCAGCTACAAACAGGAAAGATAAATTAGGAATCTCAAGAGAGTCTCTCCTACATTGATTTCAAATTCAAACCAATTTTGTAAAAAACTGAATGAAATCTGTTTTGAATCTTAGTTGTATTTAGAAGGTTCAAAGGTGGAAATGGCGAACCTAGACTTGACAGATATGAAGTCTGATCTTGAACAAGTTTTGAGTAGTGTAGGAGAACTTCTTTTTCAATCCAAGTATAGTTGATATAAAATATTATATTAGTTGCAGGTGTATTAGCATATTGATTCGACAATTATACACACTGAGAAATGCTTACCATGGTAAGTATAGTTACCATCTGTCACCATATAAACTTATTACAATATTACTGGCTATATTCCCTATGCTGTGCTTTTCATCCCCATGACTTACTTATTTTATAACTGAACGTCTGTACTTCTTCTTTATACCCTCCACCTTTCTTCATCTGTCCCCTTATTCTCTTCCCTATGGCAACCACCAGTTTGTTCTCTGCATTTATGAGTCTATTTTTGTTTTGTTTGTTTTTTGTTTTATTTTTTTAGATGCTCTGTATAAGTGAAATCATATGGTATTTGTCTTTCTCTGACTTAACTTCACTTGACATAATTCCCTCTACATCCACCAATGCTGTAGCAAATGGCAAGTTCATTCTTTTTTATGGCTGAGTAGTATTTCATTGTGTATATGTACCACATCTTCTTTATCCATTGATCTATTAATGGATGCAGGTTAATCTTGGCAATTGTAAATAATGCCTCAATAAACATTATAGTGCATTTATCTTTTGAATTAGTGTTTTTGTTTTCTTTAGGTAAATAACTAGAAGTGGAATTACTGGGTCATATGGTATTTCTATTTTAATTTTGTTAGGCTCTTCCATACTGGCTACACCTTTTTGCATCCCCACCAACAGTCAACAACAGTTCCTTTTTGAAGAGGACTTCCTCGTATGACATGATTCTGTAGTTTTTGATAACATGTATCTTCCCCTACCAAAATTCTTTAGGAAAATGCCAGAGAGAAAGTTGGGAAATAAAAGCACTCTTCTCCTGCTGATCTTTTGGATCAGAGAGGATGAAATGGAAATATCTCAAAGGAGACTCTATGATTTCCATATGGCCAACTTGGGCACTGGAAATTCTCCCTGCAGATAGACTATTTCTCTCCTTTTTCACATTTGCTGTCCAAATTTCTTTTAGATATTCCAGTAACACTTTCCACTGTGCATTGGACTTGTCAGCCCTGCTTGCAATGTGTATCCACAGTTTTATAATATTCATTATCTTCACATGTGTTTATGTAATGCATTTTATATTCTGAGCGTTAAGTTAAATGCAAATGAGTGACTTAAATTTGCATCCTTTTTAGAAACATGCATTGAATGTTGTCAGGAGAAGACTTTGTTTTTAGTGATCTGAGTCATGCTTTAGGAGCACCAGTCTTATCCTAACTTGAATTAGTGCTATGCTTCAGCCTCCTAATAAATTGGCTGTGTCACTTTGTGACTATGTGTTAATAACAGTGATGAGTATGATGATGAAGGTAATGGTAGCAGTGATAAAGGAGGTGGTAACAATGATCAATTATTGAGCACTGACAATGCTCCAAGCCTGCTTTATATCCATTATCTCATGCGATCCTCACAGTGACCTTATGAATCAGTTTTCATCTGTATCACTATATTATGATGAGGATACTGCTGCATAGCAAGGCTAGATCACTTATCTAAGGTCACAAATAGTAGTGATAAATCACAAAAACGATTCCCAGCATCCAATGAGCACTCACATTTATTGAGCCAGGCTTTTGCGTTGCATGTATTACCTCATTCACTCCTCACAAGAGCCCCTGCGGCACTATACTATTCTTGCAAATGAGGAAGAAGCAGCTCAGAGAAGGATTCCCTATCCTAGGATTGACCTCCATTAGCCTATTTGTTGTGCTCTGCAATCAATAACCAAATTGGGTTTGCCTGTGGACAGTACAACTGCATAAATTTTTAAAGTCACAGTTTCCCTATAGTAGAGAAACAATCAAAGTATTTTTTATTATTCAAAATTGGGTAGGTAAGCTGACGTGACCTGCTAATGAGCACTGAGATGATCTTTACAACAGAATGTAGAAAAGTTCAGACTGCACATGGACATGGCTCAGAGACACTCGAGCACAACAAGCAAACATCCTTGTAAAGTCCAAACAGGATGTACAAGAAAATAGAAAAGGGGAAAATTTCCAGATTGTCTTTATTTTTGGTCCTAAAGTGAAGAACCAGTCTTTTATACAGAATAGAAATAAATATGATTGTATTTTATAGAATGAAATAAATTAAAGAATTCATAACTAATATTAATAATGTATTTTATCCTCTCAGAGAGCATTAAAATTCCTGTAGTCATTAGCACTTAAGTTCACTTATATATTAAGCAGTCATTTATTTTACTAGGGCTATGATGTTGTTCTTGAAGGAATATAAAATATATGCAGTTATATGAGAACAGGACAAAATAACCCTCTGAAACCAAATAGTTTTCCGCAAATTAAGTCCAAGGGTGCAGAAAAGCTGCAGAATAAAGATATAATCAGCAAGGTAGGCTTGTTAGACAAGGAACAATTTCTCACATAAGTGATTTATATACTGGCCTTTGAAGTAGCTAGTGGTTTTCCAAGAGCGGAGAGAGGAGAGAAGGGCTTTCAGGTTGAAGAGATATCGTGATGATATTGATGATGAATAAGTGATGATGATACTTAGGGTTTCAGCTGGAACCGATTCATTTAGGAAGATGTCATAATTTTCTTTGCCTCAGAAATTTTATGAGAGAAATAGTACATAGATCCTAAAATTGATGCATATTTTGTTCCTATAACTAGTTTGGTCACACTGAAGCATACTGCTGAGGTTCGAATGTGAGCAACTTCACTTTTAATAAATCTTGTTCTTGGTTTAGATATCCTTTTGGAAAATTTTAAGTTAAAGTTGAAAGGGGGGTTCTTCAGCTACCCAATTCACTCATTCAAGAAGGGGGGACACGAGAACTCCAGCAGCGAAGTTTATTGCCTGAAAGACAGAATGGCTGTCTCTAAAGGAGAGAGCAGCAATGGCAGCAAGGGGGAAGCTGCTTATAAAGGAATTTGAGCGGGAAGTTGGTCCCATGACTTCTATGCATTACAGGGTTCAGCAAGAGGGGGTGCTGATTGGATGACTTAAAACAAGTATGTCTTGTACATTTTCCATAGGTTGAGGTCAGCTGGCGCTGAGCTGCTGGCTGATGTAACATAAAAGGTATGTAGGTACCTTTTATGGTAAAGGTAGGTCACCTTTGCCCTTTATGGTCGAGTAGCCAGTCATTGCTAGGGGAACTATCTAGGATGAGGGTCACTGGAACAATGGGTGGGTTTTCCAGTAACCAGAACACAGTTTTCTTAGAACTAGGTTGGGGGTGAGGCCTTGGGGCGATTCAAGGCTGGGGTGCAGCTGTTGCAGGTGATAAAGGGGGGGTGGTGCTTACTATGCCCAGAGGCAGTTCTGGGTTCTAACAAAAGTATATACTACAAAAAAAAAAAAGTATATACTACTAATTTTGCTACTGGTTGTTATCATAATTTGGGAATATGACTTTATTATAAACAACTGGTAACAACAATGAAAATTATAATTCAGAGATGTAATACTCACCTTCAGAAATATTCCTCTCTGTACAAAATATAAATATGGGCATTCTTTAAGGACTTTGGAATTATAAAGCATGATTCCATTGTAGTGGGTATTCCCAACCCATTTGAAATTCCTCCCTGTCTCTTCTGTTTTTGTTAGTCTGCTGTCCCATAAAATGAAGAACAAAACAAACCTATCATCTGATCTTGGCACCTATTAAAACATACACACTCCATATTCAACTTTTGATTTGGGTGGAGTTTTCAGGAGCTTATGGCCATTTGTTTGTGGCTGGCCTCCCTCCCTTGTAGTGGGCAGGCACAGGCCAAGGCTCTGGGAGGGAGGTGATTATGCCAAGCACAATAGATAAGAAGACAAATGGTTGATGACTGGAGTCAGATGAGTGACTTCCCAGGTGTTCAGGGGTTGCGTGTTCTTGCAAGAGCATTGCGTGCATTTTGAGGGGTTGCGAAGAGGTGGATGACACATTGAGGCCGTCATACTGGCCACTCTTTCCCCCTGCAAACTAATAGAAAGCCCTGCTGATGCCCCGCCCAGTGGAAATCGTGGATGTTAAGACCCGCTGAGAGAAAGCAGTCTATTTATAAGGAGACAGACAATCCTTAAATTGTTAGGGTTTCAGGGCTCACAGAAGGGTATCTTGACCTAGTTTTTTGATTTCCATGATAATAGGCCTATTATGACTGAGTAGACCAGAAATTTTATTGAGGACAGTCAAGGCAGTTTAACGTGAGATTTTAAAACTTGGGTCTCATATCTTTACAACTCTATTCTGCTTTTGTAGAGAAGGAAATACTGAGGAGGAAATACAAATAAAATTGCAATTCACATTGAAGTAATTTGGAACATTATTTTTGCTTCACTTAAATGTTAATCTATTTTCAGATTTCTGCATTTGATTAGATGACTAGAATCCTCATTGTTTGCTGCAAGAAAGAAAAACTAAATGGAGTAATGGGTGATGTGGCTAATTCTTCTTCTATTTGCCTATTTACATTGTTATATGTTTTTAAAATGAATGAATGTTGCTATTTCAATGAAACAATGTCATTTCTTTAAGGAGGAAAATTGAATCCTAATTCTAGACTAATGGTGAGTTGCAGTAAATAAAATCCATTGCAGGGCTAAATTGCTAAATGTCATGACATAATTATTTTGTGAAAAACATTATAATTTGTTGAAATGACAACTCTGTGATAAAAAGTATTTTGTTTTTGGATGAAATGAGCTGAAAATAATGTGGAGAGCTCCTTAAGAGCTCAGAGCAGTGTCTAGCATGTAGCAAGACATATAAACATTTCATTTATAAACAAATAAAAACAGTCATTTAATATGGTGCTCCTGCTGTGTACTTTAGAGAGGATTGGTGGGCTGGCTAAGGACTGCAGATTGAAAAACAAAAACAAAAATTGAAAAACACACAGAATTTCTGTGGAGAGAAGAGTATCTTAGGAAGCAAAGTAATTGGGCATTAAAGTATTAATGTTGGAAACCTCCTGTATTCTGATAGGATAGTGGTGATTGGTATTACAGTAAGTCTGAGTTTCTAAAGGCAGATAGCTGATAAGTGATAGTGTATTGTAAATTTTGTAAAAAAAAATCCCTCTTGGACATGTCTTACTCAGTTAATCATATGTGTCTCACTTTTAGTTAGTTTACGAATAGTATATCTTATTTTTATAAACAACTGTCCAGAAATCTGATTTAACTTATTTCTGAGTTGCCTACATCTCTCTATGGCATTAGTCTGCACACAAAATGCTTGGCATCTACTTATTTCTGATGCCATTAAGAGAAAAAGACTGGAGTAACATTTTTTGGTAGCACCTAAGAAAGGGCATGTGACTTGATTAATTACACAGAAAAAAGGTGGGATCAGGCCTAGTTTTTAATTCTTAAAATTCATATTCTCCTTGGTTCCAACAATGAATCTCCCTGACAGAGCACAATCAAGAATACGGCAAGCCTTCAAAATAATAAGTAATAGCTAAAATGTCACCTTGAAATATTAAATCTCTCATAGTAGCAAAACAATATTAAATTCATATAAGAACAGAATAATTAGTTTCCTTAGTAACACTTCTGATAAGACTCAATTCATGATGATATTTCAATAAGAGATTTCTAGTCAAACCAGAAACAGTGTCAAAAATACAGCAACTGTAAGTCATCCAGGCCTTATCAAATCAATAAATACTTGGGGTGAGCCCAGAAGGTGCCCGGCACTGTGGAAGGAGCTGAGAGCATAATGATGAACAGAAACACAGCTCTTGTGCTTGTACTTCTTAGAATTACTGGGAGATGAGTGACAGCAAATACACACACACACACCACACACACATACATATGCACATATGTAATTATAAATTTAAAAAATCTATAGGGTAAAAAAAAATGAAGAGTGCTATAGACAAGCCATAGAAGACAAGCATGACAAGGAGATCTACTTCAGACTGGACACACAGGAAAGTTTTCTGTGGAATCCTAAATAGCTGACATGAGCTCAGAGAAGGAGGCAGGTGAAAAGTAGGGGAGGGAGCTGGTTCAAGAGAGAGAAATGGCATGTGTGAAGGCCTGAGTTAGAAGGGCACCTAACCCATTGCCAGAACTGAAAGACAATGTCATAGGAGCACAGTGAGGAAGAATGACAAGCAACAGAGCCCAAGAGGTAGACAGGGCCCTGACTGCGCAGCATTTTACAGACTGTGATGGGCAAATGACCCATGCAAACCAGGACTGTATGCCAGTAAGTACCTTACACTGAATGTGAAGTTAGGCCTAATGATGCCCTCGGCAGTGTAAACAATGTCCCTTGATTCAGGAGATGTACAGGTTTTGTTTTGAGAATCATAGTTTAAAAATAGGATTGACTGTAAGTTATTTGAAGAAACAATCTTTTAACCGGGCATCCTCTCAGTCCTCTTTAAGTGTAGGTACTGAAAACACTGAGTAAGTAGCTGTGAGTTCATTTGCAGAGCTGAGCCTAGGAAGGCAATGGCATCTCCAAGGCACACACTCTCATTTAATACTCACAACCACCTTTTGAGGTGGATATTATTATGATCTCCATTTTATAGATAAAAACATTTTCAGGGGAAGTATGAATTTCCACTACCTTGGAAAAGGCAAGATTCAAAATTGGGTCTCCTAGGTTTGTGAAACTTCTACTGCAGTGTAGCAATTCCTTAGTGACCACAACTCAAGGAGCATCCCTCCTGAAATGGGAAGAAAGGTCCTTGTAGATGCCAGTAGCCTTCATTAACTTCATTTGCTCAGTCTTCCCTTAATTTATAAATGCACACATTCAAGCATTTCAGCACTTGCTTAATAAAGCATTAATTAAAAACCTAGTAAGACACCCAGTAGAACTGAAGAGAGGAAAAGATGAATGAGAGGGAAAAGGCTAGGGGCATAAAGATGTATGACTCAGGATCTGCCTTCAGGAAACTTATATTAGGAAAACTAAGTCTCATAGACACGTAAGTATAAAATAATGGATAATGTGTCAGGTCATAAGAGAAATGCAATAAGAATAATTCTGCTATGCCTTTGATTTGCTTCACCAGCAAATCCTCTAAGGTGTAGAGCTGAGGGTGGGGAAAGTGGGGAGAAAGGCTGTGGACTGAGTTGAACATGATTAATTCATGGGCCTCAGTGTGATCCTTTCTTTCCACCCCTTTTCATTTATGCCAGGTAAGTCTAGTGAAGAGGAACTGAAGTGAGGGGGACTTTACATTTTGTTTTGTTTCTAATGAACAGCAGATTGGTACTGCTGAGTTGTTAAGCTTGATAAGAGACATGGTAAAGGAAGAGGGAAGAGAAGTAGGAAGACTAGATAACAGAGGCTGCAAATATCAGACTATGGAATTTAGATTTTCTGTAGCAGGCAACACAGAAAATCTTGGATCTTGAAGTTTTTTGTTTTTGTTATTTTGGCAGCCAGTTTCCTACACTGAAACAGGATAGTATTTTTTTTCCAATTCTAGAAATAAGTCTTATACATAAAAGATATTAAGGGTTATTGTTTGCTTTATTTTTAACCTCTTTCAAGAACTATCAAATGTTCACTCTATGGCTTCCCTAGATTATTATTGTAACAGTATTGTTAGGGGAGTTAATTCTAAAATTAATCCCGAGTAAGTCAACAAAATTGCAGTCCAGCCAACATTTGACATATCCAAACATTTACATATTCCAACTGTCCTTCTGACTAGAATTCATTTCCTTTCCCAGTCTCACAAAGGAAATAATCTGATGTTTCCCTTTATATGTAAGGTAAAAGAATCAATTGTTCCTTTTCTTTTTAAGAGCATGTTCAACATAGGGGCTTTTGAGATCTCTGTAGCCCAGCCATCTTCCAAGTCCGATTTTAATAATATCATGACCCATAACCTTTTGTTTCAAAATTGGTTTTTGCAGGAACTCAAAGGTGGGGGAGGGTCTATATTAAATATTGATCTTTTTAAAGACCTTTCTTTCTCTTGCCCTTTCTCCATTCCTTTCTCCAGAAGCTGATAGAAGATATAAGTGAAAGGGTTAACAGCCCTTAAAAAGTCCATTCCAATTGTTCTCTTCCACTTAGGTTTGTTCACTTTTCTCTCGGGTTATAATATGGTTTCAGTGCCTTTTCATTGTAAATCTGGAGCAACTAACATTTCTATTTTTCAGGTCATTTTAAACTATCTCATGTGTGTATTAAAAGCATTTTAATAAAATTATATTAACTTATAATTTTGACTTTGAGATGGCCTATAAAGCAATAGTCCAATCTAAAATAAAATGCAATCTGAAGAAATAAATTTAGAAAGTATATTATTTGTATCTTATTTCAAATTTCTCAGGACATGTTTCCATTATACAATAATAGCTACCTATTACCTACTCTGCCAGGCCCCGCTTTACAGAGAGTATAATAAAAACCCCTGTGAGATAAATGTGACAGATATAAATGGAATTGTGTTCCCCCAAATTCTTATGTTGAAGCTTTAACCCTCAATGGGACTGTAGTTTGAGACAGAGCTTTTAGGCAGTAATGAAGGTTAGATGAGATCACGAGAATGAGGTCCTAATCCAACTAGATTGGTGGCCTTTTAAGAACAGAAGAGAGCTCTCTTTCTCCCTCCTTGTGATACCAGTACACCAAGGAAAGGCTGTGTGAGGATATAGTGTCTACTAACCAGCAAGAGAGCCCTTAACAAACCCCAACCTTGCTGGACCCTTGATTTTGGAATCCCAACTTCCAGAACTGTGGGAAAGTAAATTTCTGTTGTTCAAGCTACCCAATCTATGGTATTTTGTTTTAGCAGCCCAAGCTAATGTAGTGACTCCCCCCACTTTGTGGCTTAGAATGCAAGCTTAGAGGTTCCTGGCAAAACTGGCATTGAAGTTGCGTGTGTGTGACTGTAAAAGCCCACTCTTTGGATTGTCCTCTGAATTTACAGCCAGAAAAACAGTGAATATAGATAGTTTTTTAAAAAATACCAAACCCTTCGTCTGTTGTTTATTTGTATTTTTATTTTTACTAGACATAGCAGACACACAAGCCAGTTGATTTTGCTCATTCCTATTTATTATTATATGATTTTTGTGTTCTAGCAGGATGTTACTATTTGAGCTCTCAGAATTCCAGATTAGTGTTGGGAAATGTAACCAATCTTCCCAAAACTGCAGTGTTGAAAAATCTAAGATTTACTGTTGCTGTATATGATTTTGTAAAACATATTAAATACAAAATATCCAGTTTTATACCTGAAACTATTGGCAGTGTCCCATTAAGTCATATTAAAATTAACTTCCATTAATTGGATTAGAAATTCAGTGAGAATGACAGCTGCTAGTGCCTTTTACAGTTACTGTATTTCTCTATAATCCATATGGCAGAAATCACAGAATGCTCTTCTCCCCATTGAAATAAACACTTGAGATAAAAAGGTTTGACGGTGGTCAGAATATGTGCATTTGTTTTTCTTTTAAAAAAATTTTTGCAAAAGCTGAATTATCTTTTTTCCCCCTCTTTCACAGGTTTTCACCAGCTATATTTTTATATTTGATTAGCATTGTTCCATCATTATGGCTTCTTGAAATGCATCATGAGACCCAGGTATGTCCTTTTGGAAAGTAGGAAAGTAGAATTTTCAGCCATAAACTACTTTTATGGTGTGATCCAGTATGTCAGAAATGCACTTTCTAAGGAACTGTAGTTATCAAGAACTGAGTAAAAGGCTATCAGCAAAAGAAAGTGAATTCGTGATCTTTCAAAACCAATAAAAATGTTATATTCATTTAAGACTTAAGGTTACATAATTGCTTAATAATTTGTGTTAGAGATCTTGTTCCTAACACCCCAGACCCCCCCACCCCAATCCCAGCATCATATACTAGAATTTACATGTGAGGGTGTGTGTAAAAGTTTGTTTTTAACCCTTGAATCTTCAATTATATTCTATATTGTGCTAAGAATGGGCAGGAATCAATAACCTAACAACCTATAAAATGACATTTTTAGGAACAGCAAAAACAAAAATGAAATCCCATCCATTGCCTGTACTATGCTATGTAAATACAATCACTCTTGGAGGGGCTATTTGAAAGTCTGTCTAAAACACAGGCTTTGCAGATTGTACAAGATTCACTTTTGAAGGTGCCATGAGCTGTCTTAGTGAAACAGGAATTCTACTCTAGAGCCCAAAACTAAGTTGGACCACTATCAGGAAGGGTAGTCTATTTGTATTAGAACTTCATCGGCCTAGAAAATAAACAATGGCTTCCAAAGAGTCCCTTATCTATATATAGGCAGAGGTACTAATTTTGAAGTGAGTTGTTTCTTGTATGGGCAGGCCTGGGTACCAGGCTGTAGGCTGGATTCAGTCATTTACTGTTATAAATGTTTCTGTACAACTCCATCACACTCCAACTTCACATCTTCAGGGTTCAGGTTAAAGCATTATGTTATGAACTGTAGTTATGATATAATATTATTTTATTACCATCACTGATAAAAATGCTTTAGGTAAGGTCTGTGAGCATTTGCCCCATACAGATTTCTTTGCTACAGCTGGTCATTTTATAGCTAAGTTAAGCCTCTGATGTGTTTCAGATATTCAAACCTTACCTGAGAAATGCTTGTTCCAAATTTTAAGTACACAGAGGGGAACTTATATGAAGAAAAGGTTTATCTGACTTAAATCACCTCTTTAAAAAATATTAAAGTTATAGGCTATTTCTATTCTACAGAAAGGATATTTTTGTAACAGTTGATTGGTTGGCTCAACTTATCATGGCTTTTAAAAACTGTACCATAAGGATTTAGGGGACTATTTCAATTTCCTTACTACTTACTCTTTTGAGGGGTATGGAAATAAGCTCTGGTGATTTGAATCATTTTTTCTTTCATATCTAATTCTATGACATGGCTATCATCCACAATAACAATTCACTTTTTCCAAATGCTTTTGTAATATAAATGCATCACACAGTTAATTGATATACAGGTCAAGTTCCATTACAACAAATAGCATGAAACCAAAGCTCTCTTTTTAATAAAAAAAAAAGAGTTTTTGAGCCCCAGGCAGTACCTCTCTAATTTTCATACTACAAAAGAAATTGGACCTTTAGAAGTAATGGATTTGACTCATTTTGACACTGAGAATTAAAATACCCAGAGACCGAACTGGGGAGGGTGGGCAGAGAAGAGATGGAAATAGAAAAAAAGTGAAATAAAGTGAAACAAACAAACAAAAAAGTATTGGAATTGCATTTAAAGAAATAAGAAATGACAGAATAAAGGAAGGTACCACAATTCTTAGTCCATTCATTTAGGAAAGTTTGGTCATGATAATAACCACATTTCTTCATATAATCCCTTTATTTCAAAGCATTTTCAGACCCATTTCTGATTTATGAATCCAGCAATTCCACAAGTTAGGCATGGTATACACATTTCTATTTTATAGAAAAGGATTCAGAGCTTCAGAAATGTTCACTACTTTTATCAAAGCCACACAGCTAATTGATAACAGTTCTGGTGCTTAGAACCCAGGTCTTTACCCCTGCTCTTTCAGACCCCACTGGCTTTACCGCTTGTGTGTTCTGTGTTTGAGAGGGGTTTGCATCAAAATCATCTGAATTTTTCATGATGGGAAAGAGTGACTTAATTTCCACTCACATTTTCCATTTACTCTGCATCCTAACTGTTCTAACATATGACTGGGCATCAAGGAAAACATCTTGACCTATTTCATGAAGACATTTCTCCTAGATGATCAATTCTGTACCTTCACCCCTGAATCTGGCTACGTCTACATGAATGGAAACAAAATGGTTTTGACCACAATTACGACCTTAACTCTTTAGGTCTAGTTATGAAGTAGTGCATTTAAAGCAATGGTCTTGGTGGTGTCACAGTCTGGTTTGACCCAAAGGAATATATTTTTAAGCTAATAAGGTTTTAAGACATAGGCCATGAAAAAAGTGGCTTGTTGGCACCCAGATCATGTACATGAACTCAACTTCACAATGCTGAATGTAAACAGTATTATCATAAAACAGTACAAGTCAGGCTAAGTTTTAGGAGTCAGCCCAGTTGGTCTTTTCAGTCCTAACACAACCGTCACTTAAAGGAAAGTCTCATCAGTTTATAACAAATACAATTTTAAGAGTGGAGGAGGACTTAGTTCATAATTTCATAATATGGACAACAAAGCTTATGGTACCAAGTTATCTTACACTGCAGTTCAGGTAACTTTTTTTTAAAGAACAGATTTAAAAAATCCAGCCTATGGATTTTTGGTGGTAAGGATGTACAAAACATATCAAGGTTGCCACTTTTAATACATAACTGTCATGCCTGCAAAAGAAGTGATCAAAGTTTGTTTGCTATTGACAGTTTGGTTCCCACAAAACTACTCTGCAATGAGAACTTGTCGCTTGGTTCAAAAATTTAATTTTTTATCTTCATTATCTTTTCTCAGAGCCTAGCTGTACAAAAAACGGTGTGCAAACAGCTATAATTTTGCTCCTAAAAATATGGCACATGGCCATTTTTCTTAATTACTCTTGTCATTTCACCCATAACACTAGTTATTTTGATGGATGAAGGATAGAAAAAAAATAGCTTCTTGACAGACTTTCTTTTCTACTTTTTCAAGTAGCTCATAGAATTATTAATGAGATAACCAGAATAATTAAGAAAAACACATTTCTTACAGCTTTAGCATTAAAAAGGTTGTTTCTCTCTAAATCCAAATGTATGATTGTGGTTGTGTCCTTGTTGGTGGTGTGTGTGTGTGTGTGTGTGTGTGTGTGTGTGTTTCAAGTGTATGTTACCCGCAGATGTTTAAAACAATCTCTAACCTTTTTCTTACCCATTTGTGCAATAAATCATTAGCTAAAGTTACATTTTCAAGTGCCACCCTTTCTTCTCTTATATGCTTTTTCTTGTCTCTCTCTACCCCAGATTCTTAGCATCTGGCTAGATAAAAATCAGGCATTGTTCATTTACAGAAATTTGCATGCAAAATGAAGCAACAATAAAGGGAAGAAAAATCACTTGTTTATTTAGTCCACTGTCAATTTTTTTATAAACCTAAATTGACTTCTAAACTGACATGTATACTTTGGTGGGTGTGTAAATTTTTTGGTTGTTACAGTGCTTAACTGGCAAGACTGAAAATAATTGATTTACCTACTTAAGCAAATGGCATTTTTGATAAACAGATTTCTAGACAAGAAACAAATTCTTAGAATGAATGCTTTTACCAGAATTATACATGTTTAATGCTGTCATTTGTTTGTTGTACAACTGTTCCAAAGTTCAGGAAAGGAACTCCAGTTATCTATCCAAAATTCTATTGCTTTCCACAATGAACTCAGAGTGTCTACATCCTCATAGACTTGTGGAAAAATAAAATGTGCAGTTGACTCTCTTCTTATAATAACTGGAAAGCAATTTTCTCTTTCAACCCTATAATTTGATTTTTGGAAATATTTATGCATACCGTTTAAATTCCTCATACCTGCTCATAATCTCTTAGATACACTGAAGCCATATTAAATTTTACCAATAGTGGTATTTTTGACATAATTGCCTTTTTACAAAATTCTTAGTATTGCAGTAGCCAATTTGAAGGAATGTTACAGAATAACAGTGGCAAAGACTTCAATCAAACTCTGATGTCAAGTGAACAAACCAATGGAGCAGATGATCTCATTGAGACGGTAAGAACTTTTCCCATAATATATTTAAGGATTGAGCACATCATCTTTTCACTTACTGAGGATAACATGCTCTATACCTTTCAGCTCATTCTTTCCTAAGGATATCTGACAATTGTTTGGCTCAGGAATTCACAAAATAATCATATTTTTATATTTATTAAACATATTTAACATGCATAATAGGCACATATATCTTTATATATATATACATATTATATATACACATATACATACATATATAATATATATACATACATGTTATATAAATAGATGTACTTAACTTGAAGCATTAAGGAACCTTTTAATACTTCAACGCTTAAGTCAGACAATATATGCACAAAAAGAGACACATGTATTTGTGAAGGAATGATATATTAAAAGATTTGGATCTGTCCTATATATTTTTTAGGTATTTATATTAATAAAACTGGGAAGTTCTCTAGCTAAAATATATTCACTTCTTTGTTCTTTCAATGCCTCGTATTTGGCAAACTAACCAGGATCTATTAGACAATGATGTAGGGGAGAAGCTCAGGGCTAAGGTTTTCAACAATAAGACAGGTTATTGATTCTATGAATTTTAATATAACTGTCTTTGGGTTCAAATTCAAGCTCCAATCATAGCTTACTGGTATCACTTTGAATGAATTCCTTAATCTCTGTATCTCAGTTTTTTCATCTGACAATTGAAACTATTAATATTTACCCTGCTGGTATGCTTCCTGTAAGAATTAAATAGGATGTATGTGAAGTCTCATAGCAGAAACATAAAGTAGTGTGCAAATGAAAGATTACTGATCTTTATGCATGACTTTAGTCAGGCAGCACCGCTTTGTCTCTTATCCTCTGTTTTCCTTTACACGTGACATCAGCAGGCGATCAAGAAGGCTAAGCAGATTTTACCCAAACATAGTTAAGGCACTTCTGTGAATCAGTTGGAATCACTATCCAATCCACCTGAGACCTACAGCCCTGTAGGCTTTAAAAGATCATAACCTATAAGGGCAACAATATACTTTAAAACTTACTTAGAAGTTAAGTGGGCAAAAGTTGCCATCCAGAATACATGAATGGATTGTAAATTTTTCTCAGAGTCCAAGAATAAGGGCAGAATAAAATTTGGTTGCTAGATTATAGCTTTTTGAATGATATGTTAAATATTCAGGAAAAAACAGTAGCATTATAGTTATTCTCTTTTTTTTAAATTCAGGTAATAAATAAACATCATTATATATTTTCTCATTTGAGATAGTATTTTAAAGCAATAAAAACAAAAGAGGAGATATGTGCCATGTTAAAATATTCCCAGATTTGGAAATTCAGAATTGAAATCTCTGAAAGAAAAAACACAGATATCTTTTTTATGATTTAAAAATGGTATTTAAAAATTTCTGCTGTGTATTATACTTTGTTACAGAGTATAATAAAATGAAATATGATCTTTTAAAACAACATAAAGTTGGCTATTTAAATATCATATGGTATAACCCTACTAGCAAGCATAGCTTTTTTTTCCCTAGAGTGTTCATCTGAAAGGAGTTTTACTTTCTCTAGTAAATGAATAGTCATTTTCTGAAAATGACCTTCCACAAAAGCTCTTGATTGAAAGCCATGGTGAAGAAAGCATTTTCTTTCTGCAGTGGTAGCTCATAATCCTTCTGTCTATATGACATTTCTGTTAAACAGGCCAAAGTTTTTGTAAATAACTTATCTACAGTATGTGAGAAAGTTTGGACTTTGGGACTCCATCAGACATTCTTGTTAATGCTAATAATTGGAAGATGGCTTCTTCCCATTGGAGGCGGGATCACTCGGGACCAACTCTCTCAACTTCTCCTTATGTTTGTGGGGACAGCTGCTGACATACTGGAATTCACAAGTGAGACCCTGGAAGAACAAAATGTGAGGTGAGAAGGCCCTGTGATGAGATGACCTTCTTTTCAGGCCCACACATTTGTCTCTTCATTCTATCATTTATATTCTGCATGAAGAAGGATTTTTCAGTAAATCAGATGTCCAAAGGTAGAATCACAGAATTTGCTGTTCAGATAGATATTTGGTACCAGCCCCCAGTGTGTCTGTATGTATATGTCTATGTATAAATATATAGAAAGACAGATGCATGCAGGAAGCTTCTGCTAGAGAAAGGAGGCAAATACTACTGCCTGTGGGTGAGAATAGAAGAGTAAAGCTGTGCATGTCTGCATGACCACAGGCGGGGCCCATGTTATCTGAAAACCTTCCGAAGATGGACTAACCATCCCTAGCTCCTCTTTCACATTCTCAAGTGTCCAGGAAGGTGGCCAATCATAAGCTTCTCTTCTAGAGCAGAACCCCTAGCTACAATTTCAGAAAAGCACTGAGAGGACACATGGAGAAATCTCTCTCCTACACAGTTGGCGAATTTATATTCCCTGGTGTGAATGGAGAAGAGGGTAGATTAGGTTTTATTTTACTACATTATATTTTTAGTCAGTTTTGTTCAAAGTGCCCAAAGGCTTTCTGGTATAGATGCTTATAAATTAAAACTTACTGAGTTGGTTCTTCTATTTTTGCCACAAGCAAATAAACTCAGAATCCATGATCACATCTGTTTATGGAACTACTTGCTTACCTTTAGGGATTTAAGTCTCAGTGCCTGAATGTACTTTCAGCTGGGGCTGTTTTGCACTAGGCTATAAAAATAAATTGCAATGAGTCTGGCTTTTAATGCTACAGTTTACTTTTTGCTGTGTTTCTCCAACAATGAAATGTAAAGCTGAGCAAAATACATTAACTTACTGAGTTAACTTAATATCCCAATAATAGCACAAAGTATATCTACAGCCATAGGCTACTTTACATGATTATTTCCTATTTCATTTATACTAATTTTTCTTGTACGTTATTAAGTAATCAGAATTTTGAAAAGAATCCTGTATAAACTGATCATTGTCCTCAAAATGTTGACTTTAGTTCTGTGTCTTTAATACCTTAAATTTGGTCAGTGCTTTACACTATAAATTTTCAGACACTGTCGGACACTTAACACAATGGGGTTACAGGAAAAACATGAAGAACTCATGACCAAACTCATAAAACAATAAATAACTACAGGTACAGTGACAGGAACATGAGAAAAAAAAAAGATGAGTAATTATACCTAGATAGAAATAAATACATGCTAGTATCTAGGGAAATGGAAGGGATGTAGGGTAGGAAATGGACTATTCAGGAGGGATATGTTTTGGGGGGCTGGTAATAAATATGTGAGAAATGCCAAACTCAGCTATCTTAAAGGTCTGTTTATTGTGCCCATTAACAGTGACACCAAGGGGCATTTTATAGATCAGTGTTGCCAACAGGTGTTGAATATTAAATAAGTTAATGATTAAAATCTCAATTTCCCAGTAAAACGAAACCTTGTCACAAGGTATTCATTCATTCATTCATTCATCATCCACTGATTAATTATCTAGCACGTGGCAGGCCATGTGCTAGGTGGAGGTTGGGGAGCAAATGGTGAGCAACTGATGAGAGAAAAAACACACAGTCCTATCCCGATCCAGCCAATTTCAGTTCAGTAATTTCTATTGCCACCTACCTATTAATCTGAATGTTTCATAAATCACATCTCTCATTTTAAACTTATATCATGTCCCAAGAATGGGTTTGGATAAATTATGACATAGTTGTTGTTTTTAAATATCTTTACAGGTTTCATGGTCTCAGACTGAAGTAATTTTATTTTAGTGTAACATCATTGTATCAGCGACCCAGTGACCTTCTGTACATAGTTTCTACTCCACTCCTGTGGGTCTGCATCACATTCAAGGACTCAAAATCAAGGCCCAGAAAGAACCTAGAATTATTTCTCCCTTCTAAAATCCACCTCCCAAGTTCTGATTTTGTCTCGGGTCCCATCTAGTCTGCAAGAATTGGCACTGCAAATGTGTCTCTTTTTTGGCCTCAAAAAGACAATTATGAAAAATAAATTTAATACATGTGCAAAGGACAGTTACATATAATAGCAAAGGGAGTTACTTCATTATCACCTACGTAGCACTGCCTATTATTACAACATTTTATTTTCTCTTTGATTTTAGTCCATAATTTGAGTTGATCGATTTAGGAAAATGTCTGCAATCCTGTCTACCTCTTTTTCCTCAAATATTTTTAAATCAACTTTTCTGTATGCAGTTCATCTGCCTAATTCTTATGAATTTACGTGGACTTGTGAGATACTGAAAATTTTTCTTAGCAACTTGACACACCATGAAATTCAACTATTGTAATTCTACAGTTCAATGATATTTAACAAACTTATAGTGTTGTGTAACCATCACCGGAATCCAGATTCCTTGAGGCTGTTTGCAGTCAATTCTCACTCCCACTGCCATCCCTAAGCAACTACTAATAAGATTTCTGCCTCTAGGTTTTCCTTTTTGATATATTTCATGCAAACGGGATCATAAAATATGTAGCCTTTTGTATCTGGCCTTTTCACTTAGCATAATGTTTTTGGGGTTCATTCACATTGTTGAAGGTATTTGTAGTTAGCTCCTTTTGATTTGCTGAATAGTATTCCATGTATATACCACATTGTATTTATCCATTCAGTAGTTGATACACGTGTGTGTTGATATTTTCTTCCTGTTAATAATGACATTGCTATTGCTATGAACATTCACTTATAGTCCTTTGTATGGATGTTTCATTTCTCTTTGGAAGATACCTAGGAATAAAATGACTGGGTTTTATATTAAGTACATGTTTAATTTTTTAAGAAACTACCAAACTGCTTTCCAAAGTGGCTTTATCCTTTTATATTCCATTTTATCCATAGCCTTACCAACACTTTTTTTAGTCTTTTTGATGATATCCATTCTAGTGGGTTTATAGCAGTATCATATTGTGGTTTTAATTCACATTTCCCTAATGAGTGATGGATTAATGATGTTGAAAATGCTAATTCATTTATTTTCTTTGGTGAACTGTCTGCTCAAATTTTTGCCTATTTTTTGTTGGATTGATTTTTTTTATTATTGATTTGTAAGAGTTCTTTATATATCCTGGACACAAGTCCTTTATCAGATACATAAATGTAAATATTTACTCCCAGTAAACAGTTTATTTTTCATTTTTTGTCATTTGGAGAACAACTTTTTAAAATTTTTGCTGAAGTCCCATGTATCAATTTTTTCTTTTATGTACTGCTTTGGGTGTCATATCTAAGAAATATTTTCCTAACCTAAAATTACAAATATTTTCCTCTGTAATATTTTAACTTAGTTTTTGTATACTGTGAGGTCATGGTCTAAGTTTGCATTATGTCTTGTATTGCTTGTTTTTGTGGCATTGTCCCAGCACTGTTTTGTGTCCCAGTTGGAACCTATTGACTCAGCACCATTTGTTGAAAGACTTCATTCTTTATTAGATTGCCTTGGCATCTTAGTCAGAAATCAATTGACTCAATATGGAAGGGTGTTTTGGACTTTCTATTGTGTTATATTGGTCTATATCAGTATCCTATGCCAGTACCACACTACTGTGATTACTGGAGTTTTATGGTAAGTTTTGAAACTGGATACTGTTAGGGCTTTAACAGTGTACTTTTTAAAAATATTTTGGATACTCTAGGTCCTTTGTATTTCCATATAGCTTTATGATCAGCTTGTCAAATTCTACTTTAAAAATCCTGTTAGAGTTTTGATATGGATTATATTAACTCTAAGCATCAATTTGTGAAAAAATGGCATCCTAATATTAAGTCTTCCAGTCTGTGAACATGAACTATTTCATCCTTTATTCAGATATTTCTTAATTTCTCTCAGTAATTTTCAATGTATAAGGCTTGCACTGGTTTTCCTAAATACATTCCTAAGTATTTTATTCTTTTTAATGGAATTATTTCCTCAATTTCTTACTTATGATCATTTTCATGCTTTTCATTGCTACTGTAGAAATACAGTTGACTTTGTTATGATAATCATGTACCCAGCAACGAAGCTAAACTTCTCTATTACGTTTGTGGATTCCTTAGGATTTTTTTTCCATATACAGAATAATGTCATTTGTACATAACAACAGTTTTGATTCTTTCTAATCTGAATGCCTTTAATTTCTTTTTCTTGCCTTATTGCACTGGTTAGAATTTCTAATACAACATTGAATAGAAGTATTAAGAGTGGATATTTCAATCTCAAAGGATAAGTAAGCATTCTGTCTTCCTCTGTTAAGGATGATGTTAACTATAGGTTTTGCACATATATCTTCTATAAATGTCCTTGATCGTTGAAGGAAATTCCTATTTATTTTTAGGTTACTGACTTTATTTTCTCTCTTCCTCCCTCCCTCTTTCCCTTCTCTCTTTTCCTCTCTCTCTCCCTTCCATCCTTATATGGACATTGCATTTTTTAAAGTATTTTTTTTTGTTTTTATTAAGATTATTATGTGGTAGTTGTCCTTTACTAATATAGGGTATTACATTAACTAATTTTCAGATGTGAAACCAAACCTAACATCCTAGAATAAGTCACTTTGTTATGGTGTATCATACTTTTTATATGTTTCTGAATTTGGTTTGCTAATGTTTTCTTAAATTTTACATCTATTCTAATGAGGTATATTGATCTGTAGTAATATTTTCTGATGATATCCTTTTCTAGCTTTGGAATCAGAGTAATACTGGCCTCAGTGAATACTTCAGGAGCATCTCTTCTTTATTTTCCAAGACTTTTTATAGGATTGGTGTTATTTCTTCTTTAAGTATTTTGTAGAACTCACCTATGAAGCCATCTGTGTCTAGGCTTTTGTTTGTGGAAATACAATTTTTTTTAAGACTACCCCAAGAATATGGCAGTTTTATTGAAAAAAAATATTTTATTTTGGTATCATTAATATGAAATCATAAGCAACATTGTGGTTCCTAGATTGCCCCCATTATCAAGTCCCCACTACATACCCCATTACAGCCACTGTCCATCAGCATAGTAAGATGTGATAGAGTCACTACTTGTCTTATCTGTGCTATACTGCCTTCCCTGTGCCCCCCCCCACCGACATTATGTGTGCTAATCATAAGTCCTCTTATTCCCCTTCTCCCTACCTTTCACCCACCCTCCCCAGTCCCTTTCCCTTTGGTAACTGTTGGTCCATTCTTGGGTTCTGTGAGTCTGCTGCTGTTCTATTGCTTCAGTTTTTACTTTGTTCTTATGCTCCACAGATGAGTGAAATCATTTGGTACAGTACTTGTCGTTCTCTGCCTGGCTTATTTCACTGAGCATAATACCATCTAGCTCCATCCATGTTGTTGCAAATGGGGAATTTGTTTCCTTCTTATGAGTGAATAATATTCCATTGTGTATATGTACCACATCTTCTTTATCCATTCATCTACTGATGGACACTTAGGCTGCTTCCATTTCCTGGCTATTGTAGATAGTGCTGTGATAAACATAGGGGTGCATACGTCCTTTTGAAACTTGGATCCTACATTCTTAGGGTAAATTCCTAGGAATGAAATTCCTGGGTCAAATGGTATTTCTATTTTTAGGTTTTTGAGGAACCTCCATACTGCTTTTCACAATGGTTCTACTAATTTACATTCCCACCAGCAGTGTAGGATGGCCCCCCTTTTTCCACATCCTCGCCAACATTTGTTGTTGTTTGTCTTTTGGATGGCGGCCATCCTAACTGGTGTGAGGTGATATCTCATTGTGGTTTTAATTTGCATTTCTCTGATGACTAGTGATGTGGAGCATTTGTTCATGCACCTGTTGGCCATCTGAATTTCTTCTTTGGAGAAGTGTCTGTTTAGCTCTTCTGCCCATTTTTTAATTGGCTAATTTTCTTTTTGTTTGTTGAGGTGCGTGAGCTCTTTATATGATTTGGATGTCAACCCCTTATCGGATATGTCATTTATGAATATGTTCTCCCATACTGTAGAATATCTTTTTGTTCTACTGATGGTATCCCTTGCTGTACAGAAGCTTTTTGGTTTTATATAGTCCCATTCGTTCATTTTTGCTTTTGTTTCCCTTGCCTGAGGAGATGTGTTCAAGAAAAAGTTGCTCGTGTTTATATTTAAGAGGTTTTGCCTATGGTTTCTTCTAAGAGTTTTATGGTTTCATGATTTACATTCAGGTCTTTGATCCATTTTGAGTTTACTTTTGTGTATGGGGTTAAACAATAATCCAGTTTCATTCTCTTGCATGTAGCTGTCCAGTTTTGCCAACAGAAGTTGTTGAAGAGGCTGTCATTTCCCCAATGTATATCCATGGCTCCTTTATTGTATATTAATTGACCATATGTGGTTTATATCTGGACTCTCTAGTCTGTTCTGCTGGTCTATGGGTCTGTTTTTGTGCCAGTACCAAATTGTCTTCATTACTTTGGCTTTGTAGTAGAGGTTGAAGTCTGGGAGCATAACCCCCCTGCTTTATTCTTCCTTCTCAGGATTGCTTTGGCTATTCAGGGTCTTTTGTGGTTCCATATGAATTTTAGAACTATTTCTGCTAGTTCTTTGAAGAATGCTGTTGGTATGTTGATAGGGATTACATTGAATTTGTAGATTGCTTTAGGCAGGATGGCCATTTTGACAATATTAATTTTTCCTATCCATGAGTATGGGATGTGTTTCCATTTACTGGTATCTTCTTTCATTTCTCTCATGAGTGTCTTGTAGTTTTTAGAGTTTAGGCCTTTCACTTCCTTGGTCACGTTTATTCCTAGGTATTTTATTCTTTTTGATGCAATTGTGAATGGAATTGTTTTCCTGATTTCTCTTTCTGCTAATTCACCGTTAGTGTATAGGAATGCAACAGATCTCTGTGTATTAATTTTGTATCCTGGAACTTTGCTGAATTCAGATATTAGATCTAATAGTTTTGGAGTGGATTCTTTAGGGTTTTTTTATGTACAATATCATATCATCTGCAAACAAGGACAGTTTGGGTTCTTCCTTGCTGATCTGGATGCTTTTTATTTCTTTGTGTTGTCTGATTGCCATGGCTGGGACCTCCAGTACTATGTTGAATAAAAGTGGGGAGAGTGGGCATCCTTTTCTTGTTCCTGATCTTAAGGGAAAAGCTTTCAGCTTCTCATTGTTAAGTATAATGTTGGTTGTGGGTTTGTTATATATGGGCTTTATTATGTTGAGGTACTTGCCCTCTATATAACCATTTTGTTAAGAGTTTTTATCACGAATGGATGTTGAATTTTGTCGAATGCTTTTTCAGCATCTATGGAGATGATCACGTGGTTTTTGTCCTTTTTGTTGATGTAGTGGATGATGTTGATGGATTTTCTAATATTGTACCATCCCTGCATCCCTGAGACAAATCCCACTTGATCATGATGGATGATCTTTTTGATGTATTTTTGAATTCGGTTTGCTAATATTTTGTGGAGTATTTTTGCATCTATGTTCATCAGGAATATTGGTCTGTAATTTTCTTTTTTTGTGGTGTCTTTGCCTGTTTTTGGTATTAGAGTGATGTTGGCCTTATAGAATGCGTTTGGGAGTATTCCCTCATCTTCCACCTTTTGGAAAACTTTAATGAGGATGGGTATTAAGTCTTCACTAAAGTTTGATAAAATTCAGGAGTGAAACCATCTGGTTCAGGGGTTTCGTTCTTAGTTTTTTTTATTACCAATTCAATTTCTTTGCTGGTAATTGGTCTATTCAGATTTTCTGTTTCTTCCTGGGTCAGTCTTGGACGGTTATGTTTTTCTAGGAAGATGTCCATTTCTTCTAGGTTATCCAGTTTGTTAGCATATACTTTTTCATAGTATTCTCTCATAATTGTTTGTATTTCTCTGGTGTCCGTAGTGATTTTTCCTTTTATATTTCTGATTCTGTTTATGTGTGTAGACTCTCTTTTTTTCTTAATAAATCTTGATAGGGGTTTATCTATTTTGTTTATTTTCTCAAAGAACCAGCTTCTGCTTTCATTGATTCTTTCTATTGTTTTATTCTTCTCAATTTATTTATTTCTGCTTTAATCTTTATTATGTCCCTCCTTCTACTAACTTTGGGCCTCATTTGTTCTTCCTTTTCTAGTTTCATTAATTGTGCGTTTAGATTGCTCTTTTGGGATTGTTCTTCTTTCCTGAGTTGCAATATATTTCCCTCTTAGCACAGCCTTCGCTGCATCCCACAGATTTTGTGGTGTTGAATTATTGTTGTCATTAGTCTCCAAATATTGCCTGATCTCTGCTTTTATTTGGTCATTGATCCATTGATTATTTAGGAGCATGCTTTTAAGCCTCCGTGTGTTTGTGGGCTTTTTTGTTTTCTTTGTGTAATTTATTTCTAGTTTCATATATTTGTGATCTGAGATGCTGGTTGGTACAATTTCAATCTTTTTTAATTTACTGAGGTTCTTTTTGTGGCCTAATATATGATCTATTCTTGAAAATATTCCATGAGCAGTTAAGAAGAATGTGTATCCTGTTGCTTTTGGATGGAGTGTTCTGTAGATGTCTGTTAGGTCCATCTGTTCTAATATGTTGTTCAGTGCCTCTGTCTCTTTATTTATTTTCTGTCTGTTTGCTCTGTCCTTTGGAATGAGTGGTGTGTTGAAGTCTCCTAGAATGAATGCATTGCATTCTATTTCCCCCTTTAATTCTGTTAGTATTTGTTTCACATATGTACGTGATCCTGTCTTGGGTGCATAGATGTTTATAATAGTTATATCCTCTTGTTGGACTAACCCCTTTATCATTATATAATGTTCTTCTTTGTCTCCTGTTCCTTTTTTTGTTTTGAAATCTATTTTGTCTGATACAAGTACTGCAATTCCTGCTTTTTTCTCACTATTAGTTGCATGGAATATCTTTTTCCATCCCTTTACTTTCAGTCTGTGTATGTCTTTGGGTTTGAAGTGACTCTCTTGTAGGCAGCATATAGATGGGTCTTGCTTTTTTATCCATTCAGTAACTCTATGTCTTTTGATTGGTGAATTCAGACCATTTACATTTAGGGTGAATATCGATAGGTATGTACTTATTGCCATTGAAGGCTTTAGATTTGTGGTTACCAAAGGTTCAAGGTTAATTCCCTTACTATCTAACAGTCTAATTTAACTCACTTCCCATGCTATTACAAACACAATGTAAAGATTCTTTTTTTTTTCATCCTTTTTCTTCCTCCTCCATTCTTTGTATGTTATGAAACATATTCTGTACTCTTTGTCTATCCCTTGGGTGACATCTATTTAGTCTTAGGAATTCTTCCATCTATAGGAGTCCTTCCAAATTACACTGTACAGGTGGTTTGTGGGAGGTAAATTCTCTCAGCTTTTGCTTATCTGAAAATTGTTTAATCTCTCCTTCAAATTTAAATGATAACCTTGATGGGTAGAGTATTCTTGGTTCAAGGCCCTTCTGCTTCATTGCATTAAATATATCATGTCACTTCTGGCCTGTAAGGTTTCTGTTGAGAAATCTGATTATACCCTGATGGGTTTTCCTTTGTACGTGATCTTTTTTCTCTCTCTAGCTGCGTTTAAAAGTCTGTCTTTATCCTTGATCTTTTACCATTTTTATTATTATATGTCTTGATGTTGTCTTCCTTGGGTCCCTTGTGTTGGGAGATCTGTGCATCTCCATGGCTTGAGAGACTATCTCCTTCCACAAATTGGGGAAGTTTTCAGCAATTACCTCCTCAATGACATTTTCTATCCCTTTTTCTCTCTCTTCTTCTTCTGGTACCCCTATAATGCGAATATTGTTGCATTTCGAATGGTCACACAGTTCTCTCAATATTATTTCATTCTTAGAGATTCTTTTTTCTTTCTGTGCCTCAGCTTCTTTGTATTCTTCTTCTCTAATTTCTATTCCGTTTACTATCTCTTCTACTACATCTAATCTGCTTTTAAATCCCTCCATTGTATGTTTCATTTAAGATATGGTATTTCTTAATGATTGAATCTCCATCCTAAATTCGTTCTTGAGGTCTTCAATATTTTTCTGCACTTCCATAAGCATGTTTATAATTTTTATTTTGAACTATCATTCAGGAACATTGTTGAGTTTGGTTTCATTTGGCCCTCTTTCTGGGGTTTGTGAGATTTTTGTCTGAATCATATTCTTTTGACATTTCGTTTTCCTGTGTGGTGTCCACTAGTCTGTAGAAACTCGCATCTCTGGAGCT
Source organism: Smutsia gigantea (assembly GCA_032199065.1). NCBI lineage: Eukaryota > Metazoa > Chordata > Mammalia > Pholidota > Manidae > Smutsia > Smutsia gigantea. The sequence goes on from JAVSCE010021347.1 coordinate 74,581, forward strand.
GCTCAGCCCCTAGAGTGAGGTTGGGGGTCATAAGGGAGCTGAGCTTGTGCCTGGGGGAAGAAAGATCTATTCCTCCTTCCCGTCTGCGGTGCCTGTCTCCAGTGTCAGAGACAGTGGGCCAAGAACACAAGTGTAAACTTCGGTGCTTTGTGTCTCAGCTGTTGTAGGCAGGGCCTCTCTCTGGCTGGCCTGGCACCTGTGCAGTGACTGCAGGTTTTCAAGCAGGTGCCTGCAGGCTAGTAGGAAGGCTTGACAGGCTGTGTGTCACAATGGGGGGCCCTGGAGCTGAGCTGGCAGTCAGGGGGACAGAGCACCTGAAGCTCCTCAAAGTTCCCAACCAGCTGGGCAGAGCGTGCCCAGACTACCTTGTCCTGTTCTCTCTTCTCCTGTACAGCAATCTCCGTGCAAACCCCGCCCCTTCAGCAGCCCTCTTGCTGCTAGGGAGCCTCTCAGACCACCCGCCCCTCCTCTGACAGAGAGCGGCTGGGTGTGGATCTCCTTTTCCACAAATGGCCGGAATGTCAATTTTCTCAAGCACTCCACCTGTCGGAGCTCCCCAACGTCCAGAGCACCACAGTATAGGATTCTGCTCACAAAGCAGATGTCCAGGGCTAGGTGTCCAGCAGTCCCAGGCTTTCACCCCCTCCCGCGCTCAGCTTTTCTTCCCGCCAGTGAGCTGGGGTGGGGGAAGGGCTTGGGTCCCACCAGATTAGGCTTTGGTATGTTACCCTGTTTCTTGAGGTCTGCTCCATTCATGAGGTCTGTATGCAGTCTGGTTCAGCCTTCTTTCTTGTTGCTGTCTGAAGGTTAGTTGTATTTATTAACTATATTTTTGTACTGTTTGTGATTTTGGGAGGAGCTCTCTGGCTCACCTCTCATGCTGCCATCTTGGAATCCCTACCCTCTGTTGATTTTTTAAAACATTTTTTACTGAGGTACAAAACAATATATATTTTAAACTTCACATTCTAAGTTAACAGCTCCATTTCCTTCCCGATTTTTTGCTTTTATAATATATATTACATCTTTATATGCTGTAAATCAAGCAATACAGTTTTATAATTATTGTTTTATAAATTTGTACTTTTTAAAAGAAATTGAGAGAAGAAAAGATTGACCATATATTTATATTACTCTTCTATTTACCCACATATTTTTAATTACTCCTGGTGTCATTTCCTTTCTGCTTGAAAGATTTTGTTTATTGTTTCTTTATGGGAAACCTACTAGCAACAAATTCTGCTAATCTTTTTGCAGAAGTGTGTTTATTTTGCCTTCATGTTTGAAAAATAGTTTTTCTGTATATAGAATTCTTGATTGACAGTTTCCACTTCAGTATTTTATATGTATCATCCCATTGTCTTCTGGCCTTCATTATTCCTGATGAGATGTTAGCCATTGGTCTGTTGTTACCTTATTTTTACAAGAGGATCATTTTTCTTTTGCTGTTTTCAAGACTTTTTCTTTCTCTTTGACTTTCTGTATTTTGGCTGAGATGTGTCTAAGTGTGGATCTCTTTGTCTTTAATCTTACCACAACATTGTTGATCTTGGATCTGTAAATTAGTGTTTTTCCTCAAATTTAGGAATTTTTCAGCCATCATTTCTTCAAACATTTTTTCTGCTCTGTTCTCCCTTGCTCCTTTTGTAACTCCAATTACTTATATGTATGCTTAATTGTGTTCCACAGGACTCTTAGACTCTGTTCACTTTTCTTCCATCTGTTTCTCAGATTGTATCATTGATTGTATAACTCTGCTCTTCAGATTGGATAACTTACATTGATTTACCTTCCAGGTCACTGATTCCTTCTTCTACCATCTCAAGTCTATACATAGAGTCATGCTGTAGAATTCACCTAGCAAATTTTCCATTTCAGTTCCCATATTTTCAACTCTAGAATTTCTATTTCATTTTTTATAACCTATATTTATTTAGATGATAATTATAGTCATTTATTGAGTTACTGTCATAATATTTTTCTTTAATTTATGGAACAGACTTTTCTTTCATTGTTTCAACATTTATAATAGTTGCTCTGATGTCTTTACCTGCTAAATCCAACATCTGGACCCCAGTGGAGTCAGTGTCTATTGATTCATTATTTTTTTTCCCTCACTATGGGTAACATATTTCTATTTCTTTGCATGTCTTATGCTTTTTTATTGAAAACTGAACATTTTAGATTGTATTTTGTAACAATTTGCTATCCTTAGGTTTGCCCACCACTCAGGCTTCTTCTTGTTGTTTTTATTGTCTCTGTAAATTGCCTGAACTTAATCTGAGGAATCAACCCTGCTTGCAATGCAGCCATCAAGGTCTCTGCTCTATTTTGTTTTAAATTTTTATTTTTGTTTTTAGTATGTCCTATTAGAGTCACACCTATAACTACATATTTTATGTCAGCCAATGATTTGGACAGGGTTTGTGATCAAATTCTTCATGACTTCCATCCTCTGCCCAAGGATCTGTGTTAGGGTTGGAGAGCACATTCAAAGTTCAGATTTTCATTCTGAATTTCATATATACCCATTTTTAAGTTTTATGCTGGGTGATCTTAGATCTTCCCTACACATGTTTGGCACACATGAATTTCTGAAGTGTATGAATGTGAGAAAGATGAAGATGGTACATAGTATGTTCCTCTCAGGAGACATTTGGAATTGTCAGTGTGACTAGAAGAATAAGTCTGTTCTAGAATTTCTTGAACCCTTACCAAGTAAAACAAAGAGATGTTATCAACTGAGATTATTCAATTCATCTAAACACAAGTAATCAAAACAGTAGTATTCTTGTGTAGGAGTTTTAGAAGTTTTTGTACATCAAGTCAAAAAACTGAAGTTGAAATGGGCACATTCAACCTTGGAAAACTATATTATCAACCTAAGCTGTCCTGTTTCCAATTTAGAAGTTTAAAAATAAAATGCCTTGCATTTTTCCAATTAAAAAAATCTATGTAGCCCTTCTATGGCTCTCTTACTCTTGGAATCTCTTTATTAAACTTCAAGTTAGTCCACCACTAGCCTCAGCTGGGATTGCAACCTCAAAGTAGCAAAGCAGTAGTTTTTCCCATTCATTTCCAACCAAGTTTATTAATTTTACTTACCATGCCTCTGAACATGGGATTTCGCATTCACTACAAATCAAGTCAGCAGACTTTGGCCATGAAGGGTCTCTGGTTTTGGTCAGCCTGACTGACCAAGCAGCCTTAACATTCCCCTTAGCTTTAAATTCTAAAACAGTTTATTACTAAACATAGGGTTCTGATATCCTTTCCTTAGAGAATTTACTTTGGAAAACTTGCAACTCTAAATTCTCTCTCTGCCCCTTTGAGATGTAAGTCTTCTTCCAGCCTCCTTCCAGTTTACAGCACAGGAAAATCTTTCTTGAGGATGTAGAAGCATCCCTTTGAAATGTGATCATGAAGAAGGATAGGATCCTTATCTCTTATCTCTTTGGGATGATGAAATCAGTGTCAACTAGCAAACACATTGTCCTAATCATTTTGTTCAACCTTCCACTCTAATGTCCTCTAGTACTTTTCTGCTAACTCACTGGAGTGTTCTAAAATTCTCCTGTTTTGTTTCAGTGGGGATGAATTCAATCTCTCTCCTCTATTGCAGTAGTCTCTCTCCTCTATTGCAGTAGTCTTGAATAAAGTCTTCCTTCACTATTTAACTCTGGTTCAATTTCTCTTTGACATAGCCAAACTGCAGGGATATGGTAATATCCCATGGAAAAGAATATCTCAGATTCCCACTGCTCTGAACTGAAGTTCTACCGGTTTTTCATGAACACATGTTTCTCAATTGGTTATTTGCCTTTGGTTGATTTTCAAAGATCTATTCTTAAGTGGTTGCCATAGCATTACTCTTACTTCACTATGGGCATTTGACCACACAAAGGAGAAAATTCCTGTGTTTACACAGTTTTATTTTTATTTAGCTCTTTTTGCTTATTGAAAGATTTTCCCAGGCTAGATTAATACTTAATTTTATTTCTTTTCTCTTCCCTTATTTTATTTTTCCCCCCCCTTCTCTGGAGAGGTTTGTTGCATACTTTTTTAAAAGCTAAATGAATCTACCCACTGCCTATCTTTCATCCACAGGAATATTTACACTTCTTAAAAAGAAATAGCTAATAAAATTAGCAATGTATGACTTTATTTTTACTTTTCACCCAATATATTTGTTGCACTGATCTATGAAATCTAGTCTTTCATCCTCCTAATTTTCCAAGTAGAGAAGTGATACTCACATCTACACTTATACTTCTCAAGGTCTTGTCTCTTTATGACTAGAGTCTGTTGTCTGCTTACACATTTCTAGTTGACACTTATGAAGACAGATTACACATGAAAAAGTGGGGTGAGACAACTGGGAAGACAGTTACACAATGGGGAAAATGTTGGATAACTTCACTCCAAAATTCCTTCACAAACTTTTAGTGTTCACCACTGAAGTTCACTGGTTTATTTACATTCTCCTCAACATTCTTAAGGAACTTTTACTGTCTGACTTAATAATACAAATCTGTTTCAAAAATTTTCTGGCCATCTTTTCCAAAGTTATTTTTGATAACTTTACTAACATGCTTCTCAACACTCACATTCTCACTTATTTTGTGTGTGCTCAGATAATACTTGCACATGAACACAACATATATTAATTATTGTAGTGTTAGAGTTTGGCTTATGTAGGGCTAAGATTATGTTATTATTTCTCCTCAGTTTATATAATGGGGAAATTAAGACACAAAGACTTTAAAAATTATGATCACCTACTACTACAACTTCTACTGCTACTGCTGTTTATTTATTACTTACTGTATACCAAGCACTGTTCTAAGGGTTTTTGTTGTGATAAGTTATTTAGTCTTGACAACAACACTCCGAGGTAGATACTATCACTATCATCATTTTACAAGCTGAATAGAGGCAGGCAAGAGAAGTTGAGAAAGTCTCAAGGTTACATGGTAATAAAAAATATACCTAACTTGTAGTGATCTACCACACTTAGTCTGTATCAAGTACTGTTCTAAGAGCTTTATATGTTTGACATATTTAGACAACATACTTAATAAAATTATCTAACAAAATCCCATAGTTATCATCATCATCATCCCCATATTGGAGGTGCATAAACAAAGCACATAGATGTGAATTACTTACTCATATTCATGTAGCTAGTAAATGACCAATCTGAATTGGAGGCCCACATCTTATCTCTCTGGCAAGGGCTGAAGCTAATATTTGAAATCTGGCGAGCTAGCACCAGAGCTCATGCTTTACTCTGCTTTCTGCTGTCTTGCAGACAAAATTGCACATAAGTTTTTGGTAGAATTATTGAAGTTAGAGATTAGAAGAAACTTCAAAAGTAACCACCTATTGAAAAATCTATTTTACATCTGTTGCAAAGTCCTCTCCAAAATTTCGTCAAGTTTTTGTCCAGACTTTCTTTGAAAATTCTCACTAATAGAGAATGTCCTAACCCCAGGAGCAACTCATTCTATTTTGAGTTAATATTATTAGCAAGTACTTTCCTCTATTATGATAAAATTTGGATTCTTACAGAACAGCCAAAACCCTTTGAACCTCAATTGGCCCTCTGAAGTCACAAGAAATATGTTGAATTCCTTTTTTTTCATGAGATAGCCCTTTAAATGTGTGAAATAAAGTTTTTAAGGATTCTTCTCTAATTTTGTTTCTTGAACTATCCACATATAATGTGGCTCTGTGTCCTTTCACCATCCTAGTGCCTTTCCTTTGGATCAAAAATTTTATAAGTGTTCCTCCTAAAACATGAAGTGTAATACATATTTCAGATATATTCTGAACATCCTAGACTAGAGCAGGAGTAAAAATTTCCATTTCCTTCATGGAAATAGTATGGTATAATGGTTAAAAGGGCAGATAATGAAATCAACTATCTAGTTTTGATTTCTGCTCCCAACACTTATAGCGACATAACTTTGCACAAGTTTCTGTACCTCCATTTCCTCCCTGTTCCTCCAAACAGAAATAATAAGTGTGCCTATTTTGTAGAGTTAGTATGCGGAAACAATTAGAAATCTATCTAACACACAGTATGAGCTCAAAACTTGTAGGTAGAATCATTTTAAAATGCAGGCCTTTATTGAAAGTCTACTATATATAGACTTTGATATTTCAAAGAGGGGAAAGTTATAGACCACATTCCCTAGGCATTTCCACTTAAAATTCTAGACTTTGTATTTCTTGTGACGCTACCTATGATTGCCTTTGATTTTGGAAAATCATAAATCATGTCACACTGTGAGTTCATAATTAGATAATAGTAAGGGAAAATTCCTGAGCCTTTTTTATGGGGGCTGCTGTGAAATGCTACCTCTTCTATCCTATCCTATTCTAGGTCATCCAGTTACATCCTGTCAAGATATTTTGGAAGCTTGTGTGTATCTTCTGGGGTATTTGTTTCCCATCCAACCTCCATGTCATATGTGCATATGAGAAGCCTTCCATCATTGTCAGCAACCACATCATTGATGTAATCTGAAATAGAACAGTAACAAAGACAGAGCCTGCAGCAAACCATCAGAGAGCCCCCTTTGGGGAGTGATTTATGCAGTTAGGAATCTACCTAACTTTACTCACACCCAGAATATTTCTTAATCTTGCTCGTAAGAACACTATGTGAGGCTTTTTCATAAGCCTTGCTTAAATCCATATATCAATTCTTAATTTATGTATCACCTCCTGCTTGTTAATTCTAACTCTATTTTAAAAAAGAGAGAGAAAATAATCTTAGTTGACTGCAATTGCTCTCAGAGAACCTGTGTTGATTCCTAGTAATTACTATCTTCTTCATAAGAGCTCTCAGGAATCTTTTAAATAATCACTTATATAATCTAAATAGGGAATAATAGTAAGTGTGCCTTTTGTAGTTTAGGTTATACTTCTGCTTCATTTTGAAAGTTAAAACTTCATTTTTTTGTCATCAACCTTGTCTCCACCATTAACTGCCAAGCCAGATAATGACAGCTTAGAAATCTCGTTTACAAGTTCTCTCAGAGTTTTAAGATCTATTTTTCAGGCCCTCAATACTTGAAGCATTTAAAGATATCCCTTACAATCACCTTATTTAGTTTGGTTTCAATTCCTCTTCCCTGATGCTTTTCTGTCCCTCTTCTATCTGAAAATCCCTCTTAACAGCAAAGTTGGCAACAAAATCTATTATTATGCCACTAACCTCAAATTGATAACTTCCTTTGTGCTTTTGCTAAAAAAAAAGTCTTTTATACTTCTTTAATATCGTTTGTATTTGGGTAACTTCTATTCTTTCTCATTTTAGTCTTTGAGACTGTTCTCGAGGTCTGTGATATTTGTGTATCTACCAAGTATGAGTCCTTCTTTTGTGCATTCAACAATTCCTTCCACAAATATTTGTTGAGTGTTTATTATTTGCCAGACACTGTTCTAGGTATTAGGGATACAGTGGTGAGTAAAACAGTCATATTCCTTGATGTACATTCTAGGATCTGGCATAAATCTTTGATTATTGGATTTATTTCCCCACCATTTTTCCAAATGAGGATAGCTTTCTTTTACATACTGAGATTTCATTGTTGAGCATCATTTAGTCCTTTTGAGATGTATTTTTAAGTTAGAGTCTCAGGATCCTAGAACAGTTTACCACTTCTTGAAATTCTTGAAATCAGCCTTATGAATTTATAGGTCTACGTCTAATTTTTTTCTGAACATTTCTCTCCCATAATGTTTCCATGGTTTTGTAAAACTAAAGACAGCAATAAGGGACCTAAATGCTTTGCCATAATTCACACAGATGTTGGCATATTTGGAAGTTGGTTTTAAGTCTCAGATTTTATTTTTTACTTCTTTTTCTTTATTCCATTATAATCATGCATGGGTTTTTCGTGGATTTCTTATATCACCAAGATATTTTGACAACTCTCCAGGGGTTTAATAGGGTACACTCAAATATGAGAAAAAAAAGAGAACAGACTTTTCTGCATGTGGCCATTCAACTTAACATTATTACTAAGTTAAAATTTTGTCTGCATTCTAGGAATAGCCCTGGCCTGGTCTATGCTATCCTTGTCATATGGACCTGGAGCATGCTGCAGTTTCCACTTGACCTGGCAGGTAACCGTCTTGATGTTTGTTCAAAGAAACAGAAAACCATAACTCTTAAATATCAACTGTAATAGAGCTAAGGAGGCATTTGAGAGGATTATCATTTTTATCAATTTGATATTTTGGTGTTGGTTCTGATTCAGCTTAAAGAAAAGTAGATTGAAATCGGAAAGCCATGCGTGGATCCATTCTGGCACATGAGTCTGAGATCACTGAATGGATCAGAGCAGAGCTTTACTTATATTCATTTGAAACAGTGATTCCATCACTTACGATTTGTAAAACCTCCTGAGAATTAGTTAACACATCTTTGCCTCTGTTTATCATCCATGAAATGGGAACAATGATCATAGTAGCTAGAGTTGAGGAGTCTTGTGATGACTAGGATACAGTTTATAAAGTTAAAGGTGGTTGTAAAGTGCTTAGATGCAGCTGCTGACACATAAATGTCTTCTCTTGATATTTTTAAGGGGTCATTTTCATTCCTTTGTTAATCTCATGGATTAGAACATCACAGGAAGTAAGAGCAGTTTCAGGGCTAAATGGAAAATTAAAATTTTAATAGTGGCCTTTGGGATCCCATTGGTCTTACTTTAGTAAAGATATAAACCCCTGAGACTTTGCAAGAATTAAAGTGTTTTCCAGGCATTTCTAGTGTATTAGTGATGATCTATAGCTGCATTTCAGTGTGGTACCCAATAGCCACATGTAGCGATTTAAATTTAAATGTAATTAAAAGTAAATAAAATTAAAGTTCAGTCCCTGAATTACACTAGCCACCTTTGAAGTGCTTAATTGTCACATGTGACTACTATATTAGATAGAACTATAAGAAATAGAATATTTTCACCATTACAGCAGGTTCTACTGGACAGCATTGATCTAGGAGCCCTGGGATTTCAATGTGGGAATTCCCTGGATGCCACTTTACTTTGAAGAAATTCTAGGATTTATTAATTACATTTTCCTTATGTCTGACTTTTTGTTTTTGTTTTTGTCTTTTTATGGCACGCTTCCTGATGGCCTCAGGAATACAATTAATCTTAGGACAAGGATACTTAATTTTTTTTTCTGCATCTTTATGGCTCTGATAGGCCCATTTCAGAGGACATTTCAGACCTTAGCAGCAACCACTTTCTGAAACAGAATTGTCACCAAAATAGATGGAAAGAGTGACCATGGCTTTTTGGGAATACCAAAAACCTATTCACTAGTTAATTACAAAAAAAAATGTATGCCAATCACTCACACACACACACACACACACACACATACACACATACACATTTTGTCATAATGTGTCCTAGAAGGCACTCCATACCCATCGATAAGCTGGTGTCTTCTGACAGAATATTAGGCACCATCACTTTAGATGGTGAATAATATTCTTAGGAGGTCCCCTGGGAGCCATTCCCTGCCCCTGACTCCTTAGGAAAGGCTATTACTGATCTCATGTTGGTTTTCTTTTATCATTCACTCTGCTAATGCTCACCCTCCTGTATCCTGTGGTTTATAGTCTTGCTAAGAACATTTTTATTTAAGAAAGAAATTTTGTAAACTTTCAAGGGTGATAATGTTATGCAGCTGTTTGAAAAACAAAGACCAAATGTTACTGCTGACTAAATCACTATTGTATTTTCCAACAAACAGTACATTATGTTTACCCATATCAAAGCAGCTTCATAATATTTGCAGTCTCTAGCAGACTAAGGCATTCTTTGTTTGAAAACTCCAAGTGGAACCCTTCATTATTATAAAAGGATTATTCTCTACCCTTGACCTTGAATTAAATTAACATTTTAGAAATTAAAATAAAGAGGTTCATCTGTTGATTGGACCTCCCTTTGTTCAACTGGAAAATCAGTAATTATATCCAGTCCTTCTTGTAAACTGTGAAACGAAACCATAAGGAATTAGATTAAACTAACAATGGCATTTATTTAGGCCTTTTTTCCCCACCATTAAAAAATATATGTTTAACACGATTAAGTTTGAATTTGAATATAAGTCCTTGCATTTTCATAGCATAATTTACATGTATGGCCAAGTGAGTCAACCTGTAAATGGGCATATCCCAAAGATAAGTCCAGAAGGATCTGGGCCACATATATTCTGCTCCATCTCCCAAACTTCAGGGTTCAGTAAGTCTTCATTACCCTCAGGGGGATAATAAAGTGAGGAAGCAGAAAGGAGGCATGGGTGTTACTCTAATAGAAACAAGCAGAGCTAGTGAATAGGAGCCCCTCTCCTCACAGGTATTATTGTTATCCCAGTTTTCAGAGGAGGGAACTGAGGCCAGGGAAGTTTAAGTAACAGCACCTTGCTACTAGAAAAGGAGGGAGCCTGGAGAGACAGCCAAGCTGTTTTTTGGCCCAGAGCACCCTGCCACGCTGTCCTGCTGCACCAAAGGCCCAAGGACAGACGTGGCACTCTTTTATTTTGCATTCTCTCTAGCCTAGTCAACTGTGCTTTCCCCAGTATGAAGACTAGAAAGTGGTCTGAGATTTCTTACATGAATGGAAACTAGAGGACTGACTTTCTTTGGTGTGTTTTATTGAAATTACAGCAGATGATCAACTTTAAATGTAAGATGACTAGAATGTAAATATAAAATATTTATATTGGATTATAAAATGAAGGATGTTAAATGTAGAGGGAGGTTTCACCTGTTCCACCCAGAATTAAATGACAGGATTACTGCCAATCGTTAACTAGCAGAGCACCCACTATTGATGACTTTTCCCCATTTCACTCTGTCTTACCTTTCTGCCTTCCCCAGAAGTACACTAACTGGTCTGTCTTGTGTTTTCAGTACATAATGTTGCGTGCCCCTTGTCTGTGACAGCGAGGGGGTTCCCAAGCCTGTTATTGTGCCAGTACAGTGCCGATCTGTGGAACATCGGAATCAGCGTCTTCATACAAGACGGTCCCTTCCTTGTCGTGCGTCTCATATTGATGACCTATTTCAAAGTGATAAACCAGATGCTGGTGTTCTTTGCGGCAAAGAACTTCCTTGTGGTGGTGTTACAGCTCTACCGTCTGGTGGTGCTAGCTTTGGGTGTGCGTGCTGTGCGAAGCCAGCCGGCAGGCCTGACGGCAGCAGGTCTCAGCTGCTCGGGTGACCTGGCTGAGAGTGGGGGCTCACCCGGTGACCGGGAGGGTGGCTCCAAGGAGGGCTTGGCTGTTCCCCTTCAGGCCTTGCCGGTCACCTCCGACGACCCTCCCCCGACACTGTAGTTATTTACTGCCAGCGGCATGCAACTAGAATGTTGGACTTTCTGGTTCTTCTTACAGACAGAATCATGCTCTCTCTCTTTTATTAACCTTGGCATACAATAACTTTCAAAAAGAAAACATAAAAAGTGGTCTTAAACCAAAGCCGAGGAATTTTTTTTTTGACTGAATGGAAAGAACTTTGATTAGTGGCTGTTGCTACAACTCCTGTGTGATGCTATCAAATGTTACAGTTGTTCAACGACTAAGTGATTTGTTTGTCTTGAACTGTTTGAAAAGCTCTGGACAGGGTTACAGTGACATGCCCTCAAAAGATTTAGTGCAGACAAACTGTCTCGGCTGTTACCTGAAAATAGAGAAGCTTTGAACTTTGGCTCCATTGTCAGACTATCTCATCTGATCTTTTCTGCAGAGTCCCTCTGACATCAAAAAATGTACATTCAATGAATGCAGAACAAATGAAGGGAAAAGTGCCTTTAAGATTACCTCACTGTGGGCTGGAAACGGTGAAAATCTCTGCCCAGCTTCATAGCTTTGAGAGCCCTCTTCATCGCTGCACAGACATTCCCAGGAAAATCATTTTTCTGGGCTGATGTTGTATTCTGTCGTGGTGCATACGCTCTTAAAGAAATGTTATTGCTTTTGGCTTGGGCACTGCAAAATTCACAGCAAGCCATTTCAGTTACAGATCTGCTGGTTCAAGGCAGGAAATACTGGTAATGCTAACAAAGTCACAATTTCCACTCTGAGCATGATTTGCAGTATTCGTCAGTATTTTTTTAACTCCAATTTACCATTTTCTATATTGCCAAGTCAAATTATGTGGGTTGATGTGAAGAAGCACTGAAGCAGTGAATATAGGCATTTCAGGCCCTTTAAGTATTACCCTAATTTCTGGTGTCTGCCAGCAGTAGCTTCTCTGAACTGCCACTCTGGAGATGTCCTCTGGTCTCTGGGAAGGTGCTGGTAATGGAGGCTTGCCTCAGCCCTGCACACGGCCAGTAGCCCTTGATTAGTGACAGGGGTGAGAATATGCCACAGCAATGCGAGAATCAGGAGATCCACTTTTCTTCCCTGCATTACAACTTCACTTCTCCGGTGTTGAAATAGTCACACTTTCCCTTTATACACCTCTGTACTTTCCAGATGGAGGCGATTCAGAATCTTTTAAAATGATTTTTTGCTTTTAAAGATTTAGTGTGAAAATTTATCTAGCTAAATAACAGTAAGCATATGAGGCAAACAGTTCTAAAACTGTTCTTTTAGGGTTCAAAGTGTAATTCCTCCTTGTTATTATGCTCAGCAGTTCAAAGGGACATTAAAGATAAGGCAGGCTGTGACCTCAGACTGGGTGTGATCTATTGACAACCAATTGGAACAATTGTACCTATAAGTCTGTGTGACATGAAATCTGTTCCAAACATCTGATAAAAAGTTTCATAGGCAAATTCTGTTTCAATACAAAGAAACATGTTTTCCAATTAATGGCTTCTTCAGTGCCTGATATCATATGTTCCTATTTCTTTTTTCCTTCCGTGTATTTCTAATTTTAACAACATGATAATTGTAAAATTACACATCAAAGGAATGGAATACATTTATAATTTTCCATAATAATTTTATGAAAGTTAAGACCAGGAAATCATGTTTATATAAAGAACTTGACAACTTTTAGGGATATGATATTTAAAATGCATAGCATTTGAAAGCAAAATAATAGCTGCTATTTATAAAAATGCCTCAGCAGAATCTGTTTCTATGTTGACTGTTTTATGCTGAATGTTTTCCTCCATAACATGTATGTGCTGCTTATTATTGCAGATTTGCTCATGGCATACTTTTCATGTTTTAATTTTTTCCTTCTAGCAAAACAAACATCAAGCCTCTAAAAATAGATAAAGTATAAAGTAGTACGGCTGTTGCAAGGATATTTTTAAATGCTTTCAAATCTGAGACTTGGCTTGGCTTCATGAATGAGTTTCTAGTGTTTAAGTATTTTGTAATTAGCATTCCTCCGAAGGCCTGGGAAATAGACAACCCAGAGTCTAGCTTTACTTAGAGTGCCAGGAAGGCAAAGAGCACCCAGAACCATCTCAGCAATTAATGGCGGCAAAAATAGACACATGCTCTGCAAGGTTTCCAGGAATATCCGCTAAGGGCAGCCTTTGTTAACCCAACTGCCAGTATTCCCACTCTCGGAATGACTATTCCCATGCTGGAAAAAAAATCTATATTCATTTAGTTTATTTAAAAATCAAATCAAAGTCCAGGTTGTATCCCTAGGACCATCAATGAAAAGTTAAAAATGTATTCAGTTAATTGTTATGTTTCTAACATAGACTGCTAAACATTGAAATATCTGAAGATATCCAAGCGTTTGCTATAAAGAGGCTGGAGTAGCATTGCCTCCTGTGTGTTGACATTCTGTGACTTGCTTCTATTTTTTTGCAGCAAGATGACTGACTCCAATCACCTGCATAATGTGATGCAAGCCATACCTCTCCACAGCTCCCAAACACAGCTCAGCATCCCCAACCCACAAAGAAAGTGGCTTATTTGTGGTCATTGGTGCTATTGTTATTACTGTTGTTGTGCTTATTTAATCACTTGATTAAAGCTCAATGAAGTGTCTTCTTAAAAACATATCCTTCCATTTGTGAGAAAATACAATGTCCATGTTTGAATGATGCTGTGTGGGAGCACACCTCAAAACCAGCTTGTGGGTTTTCTTTATCCTGATTAGATGAGTCCCAGAGAACATGACTTGATGTTGTGAGATTTGTAAACTATCTTTGATTATTCTGTTAATTTTTATTTAAGCTGGAACTGAGGATGTAAGAAAATAAAAATTTATATTGCCCAATACAGTCTTTAATCTTCCAAAATGAAGATTTCTTACACAAATTTATCAATTGGCTCTGTTGTAATTCCACTAACATGTCATAGCACTTCGGGCTTTTTAAGACCAGAGAGATATAGCGAGAAATATCAGGACTCACTATTGCAATCTTAATCATTGGCTCATTATTGAATAGGAACTTCTCAAAGCCCTGGGAGGGCATGCATTGTAGGTGGCCGCATATTAGGGTTTCCTCCCAGGTTTCAGAGTTGAACACTGACTCTTACTATCTTTGGCATTTAATCCAGTGACTCCCAAGCAATTCTGTTAAAAGGAGAAAGAATTGCACAAGACCAAACCTCTGTCCATCTTCACCCTACTTTAGTGCCAGGAAAGTGAGATGCTGAAATATATTGCAAAGCCTCAGAGATGTAAGTGAAGAATCAAACAGTCTTGAATTATAAGAAAAGAAAAAAGTGTTACTATTTTTCTAATTTCAGATTTTTCTTTTTACTTAGTGGACATTCTGATTCACTCTCAGAAACATTTGATTTGGGGTTCTACAAGGCAGCTGGAGGACATTAATAGCTTTGAGGCTTCAGATAACTTTCCATATGATGGGAGTAACTCTAAACAGTGTTTGAGTAATCAACTGCTGCAGCTATATTTTATGGGTGTCTCATCCTTTGAATGTTTCTTCCTAGAATATCTTATAAGAATATTTTCTCTGAATTATTTATATTTATACTATTTTGATATGAATGACCTTTGTATTTTATTATACACATTAAATAGTTTGTGTACAACTTTATTTTGATGTATGTTTTTTGTATGCACCTCTTGTCTTTGTTCTCTACTGTAACTCATATCATTTACTTTTTAAGCTCAGGTTTTTTTTTAAAATCTGATTAGAATATGACAAAAGTGGCATTTCAAACTAGTGAGGAAAGACTGACCAATTTTATAAATGATGTTAGGAAATTTTGTGAACCATCTGGAAAAAATAAAGTGAGATTTTTATCTCATGCAATATATAGAAATAAATAACAGATGGATTAAAGATCTAAATGTAAAAGTGAAAACTATAAAATATTAGACAAAAATATGGACTGTATCTTTAACATTTGAGGAATGGGAAAGATCTTCCAGGGAGACCTGAAACCCAGAAGCTGTGAAAAACAAGACTGACAGGCTTCCTATGTGAAGTTTTAAAATTTCTGAATACATCACTATTATTTTCTTTCCTGGAGAAAAGTGTCAGTGTGCTCATACAAGGAAAACGAGGGGTATAGGAAATAGAAATAGAAGCCAAAATTATCATTTGTAGAAGACTGAGTCTTGAACATCTAAGAAAAGCATATAAAAAACTAAGAAACTATTAAAAATAATCTAATGTCACCAAAAAAATCAATGGCTTTTCTATATATATAAACAAATAGCACATGGAGTATGTATATGAGGAAGAGATTTCCATTAAATATAAACTAGAACCATAAAATACATGGGATTAAACTTAATAAATATACAGGATCCATGTGAAGAAAACTTTAAAATGATTTTGAGGGTGATAGGTTGAATAACTGAACAAGTAGAAAGATATTTTACTGGGGAGTGGTAAGAAAACTTGATATTTTGAAAGTACTGGTTTCTTCTAAATTGATCTATAAATTTAGCACTATCTCCATAATGATACCACTAAGATTGTAATTCTAATGACTATGCAAACTGATTATAAATGTTTTATGATAAAATATGCAAGAAAGAATACCTGGAAAATACTGAAAGTAAGAAAAAACCCAGAGATCTTTCAGTATATTTAAATATTTTATATAGCTGCAATAACCAAGAGAGTTTGATTAAGTCTGTTGAAAAATGGAACAAAGTAAGGTCAAAAATACCCTGGAATACATAAGTATTTTGATATATGATGAATCATGGGGCTAGGTGTGTGTGTGTGATAGAGTATTATAAGTGGTTTAAGGTCTTCAAAATAGAAAACTGGATCCATACTTAATATTTATATTCAAAACATTTCCAAATATATCAAAGAATTAAACATCAAAAATAACAAATAGAGAACTTTGCTTTTATAATTGCAATGGCAAGAATGTTTTCTAAACAAGATACAAAACTAGAAACTATAGATGATTCATAAATTTCAACTAATAAAATTAAAAATTTTAACATCATAAAAATACCATAAGTGACTTCAAAAGTTGAACAGGTTCAGTGAATATTTTTTGCAACAAATGTACCAAAACATTCACTTTCTTAATGAGTAAACAATTCTTATAAAAAGAAAAAAGAAAAAACAAGCAACATCCATTGGAAAAATGAGCAAATAGGATATGATTCACTGCAAAAGGAATAGTTAAGGAAACAAATCAAACCGCAAGGAAATACCATTTTCAAAAATGGACTAAACCACAAGAAACTAATTTTCAATTATCAGATTGGCAAAGATTCAAAACAATTTCAGAACGCTGAATTAGACGGGATCAAGAGAAGCAGGCATTTTTATTCATCGCTGGTGAAGATACAAACTGGTACAACCCTTTTGGAAGACAATTTGACAGTATCAGTCAATTAAAAATACATTTATCATCTGATCCAGCAACTCAACTTCTAAGAATAAATGAGTGCAGATAAATGTGTGCAAATAAATTTTACAGATAAAAGTGTAATGTGTGTATAAGATTGTTGAGAGGAGTAGCAGCCAAATGTCCATCAATAGGATCATTATTAAATTATGGAAAATCGATACTACATATACCGTGTAGCATTTAAAAAGAATGAAGTAGATCTATAGTGCTGATTAGGAACAATCATTTAGATACTTTGTTATGGAAAAGTAAGGGAGCAAACCACAAGTGAATGTATCACACATTTCATAAATGTTATCCATGCCTTTACATGTGCCTAGTAAACATACGAAATGATGCCCACTTTATGCTTTTTACAGTTTGAAAGACTTAAGTGTGTACTACTTTTGTAATTTTAAAAATAATGATTATTTTTTATTATGATATTATTAATGTACAATTACATGCACAATATTATGGTTCCTAGACTCCCCCTATTATCAAGTAACCACCACATACCCCCATTACAGTCACTGTCCATCAGCATAGTAAGATGCTAGAGAATCACTACTTGTCTTCTCTGTGTTATACTGCCTTCCCCGTATTCCCCCTGCTACATTATGTGTGCTAATCATAATGCCCCTTCTTCCAACTTATCCCTCCCTTCTCACACATCTTCCCCAGTTCCTTTCCCTTTGGTAACTGTTAGTCCATTCTTCGGTTCTGTGAGTCTGCTGCTGTTTTGTTCCTTCAGTTTTTTCTTTGTTCTGATACTCCACAGATGAGTGAAATCATTTAATACTTGTCTTTCTCTGCCTGGCTTATTTCACTGAGCATAATATCCTCCAGCTCCATCCATGTTGTTGCAAATGTCTGGATTTGTTTTCTTCTTATGGCTGAATAATATTCCATTGTGTATATGCACCACATCTTCTTTATCCATTCATCTACTGATGGACACTTAGGTTGCTTCCATTTCTTGGCTATTGTAAATAGTGCTGCAATAAACATAGGGGTGCATATATCTTTTTCAAACTGGGCTCCTGCATTCTTAGGGTAAATTCCTAGGAGTGGAATTCCTGGATCAAATGGTATATCTATTTTGAGTTTTTTGAGGAACCTCCATACTGCTTTCCACAATGGTTGAACTAATTTACATTCCCACCAGCAATGTAGGAGGGTTCCCCTTTCTCCACATCCTTGCCAACACTTGTTGTTCGTCTTTTGGATGTTGACCATCCTAACTGGTGGGAGGTGATATCTCATTGTGGTTTTAATTTGCATTTTTCTGATGATTAGCTATGTGGAGCATCTTTTCATGTGCCTGTTAGCTATCTGAATTTCTTCCTTGGAGAAGTGTCTGTTCAGCTCCTCTGCCCATTTTTTAATTGGCTTATTTGCTTTTTGTTTGTTGAGGTGCATGAGCTCTTTATATAATTTGGATGTCAACCCCTTATCGGATATGTCATTTATGAATATATTCTCCCATACTGTAGGATGTCTTTTTCTTCTACTGATGGTGTCCTTTGCTGTACAGAAGATTTTTAGTTTGATATAGTCCCACTATTTCATTTTTGCTTTGTTTCCCTTGCTCAGGGAGATACATTCATGAAGAAGTTGCTCATGTTTATGTCCAAGAGATTTTTGCCTATGGTTTTGTCTAAGAGTTCTATGGTTTCATGACTTACATTCAGGTCTTTGGTCCATTTTGAGTTTACTTTTGTGTATGGAGTTAGACAATAATCCAGTTTCATTCTGTTACATGTAGCTGTCCAGTTTTGCCAACACCAGCTGTTGAAGAGGCTGTCATTTCCCCATTGTATATCCATGGCTCCTTTATTGTTTATTTTTGACCATATATGCTTGGGTTTACATCTGAGCTCTCCAGTCTGTTACATTGTGCCAGTACCAAGTTGTCTTGACTACTGTGGCTTTGTGGTAGAGCTTGAAGTCAGGGAGCATAATTTCCCCTGCTTTATTCTTCCTTCTCAGGATTGCTTTGGCTACTGGGGTCTTTTATGGTTGCATATGAATTTTAGAATTATTTGCTCTATTTCATTGAAGAATGTTGTTGGTATTTTGATAGGGATTGCATTGAATCTGTAGATTGCTTTAGGCAGGATGGCCATTTTGACAATATTAATTCTTCCTATCCATGAGTACGGGATGTGTTTCCATTTATTCATTTCTTCTTTAATTTCTCTCATGAGTGTCTTGTAGTTTTCAAAGTATATGTCTTTCACTTCCTTGGCTAGGTTTATTCCTAGGTATTTTATTCTTTTTGACGCAGTTGTGAAGGGAATTGTTTTTCTGATTTCTCTTTCTGCTAGTTCATCATTAGTGTATAGGAATGCAACAGATTTCTGTGTATTAATTTTATATCCTGCAACTTACTGAATTCAGGTATTAGATCTAGTAGTTTTGGAGTGGATTCTTTAGGGTTTTTATGTACAATATCATATCATCTGCAAACAGGGAAAGTTTGACTTCTTCCTTAGCAATCTGGATGCCTTTTATTTCTTTGTGTTGTCTGATTGCAATGGCTAGGACCTCCAGTACTATGCTGAATAAAAGTGGGGAGAGTGGGCATCCTTCTCTTGTTCTCAATCTTAAAGGAAAAGTTTTCAGCTTCTCACTGTTAAGTATAATGTTGGCTGTGGGTTTATCATATATGGCCTTTGCTATGTTGAGGTACTTGCCCTCTATACCCATTTTCTTGAGAGTTTTTTTCATGAATGGATGTTGAATTTTGTTGAATGCTTTTTCAGCATCTATGGAGATGATCATGTGGTTTTTGTCCTTCTTTTTGTTGATGTGGTGGATGATGTTGATGGATTTTCTAATATTGTACCATCCTTGCATCCCTGAGATAAATCTCACTTGATCATGATGGATGATTTTTTGATGTATTTTTGAATTCGGTTTGCTAATATTTTGTGGAGTATTTTTGCATCTATGTTCATCAGGGATATTGGTCTGTAATTTTCTTTTTTTGTGGTGTCTTTGCCTGATTTTGGTATTGGAGTGATGCTGACCTCGTAGAATGAGTTTGTATTCCCTCCTCTTCTACTTTTTGGAAAACTTTAAGGAAGATGGGTATTAGGTCTTCACTAAATGTTTGATAAAATTCAGCAGTTAAAAAATCTGGTCGAGGCGTTTTGTTCTTAGGTAGTTGTTTGATTACCAGTTCAATTTCTTTGCTATTAATGGGTTTATTCAGATTTTCTGTTTCTTCCTGGGTCTGCCTTGGAAGGTTGTATTTTTCTAGAAAGTTGTCCATTTCTTCTAGGTTATCCAGTTTGTTACCATAAAAATTTTCATAGTATTATCTCATAATTCTTTGTATTTCTGTGGTGTCCGTAGTGATTTTTCCTTTCTCATATCTGATTTTGTTTATGTGTGTAGACTCTTTTTTTCTTGATAAGTCTGGCTAGGGGTTTATCTATTTTGTTTATTTTCTCAAAGAACCAGCTCCTGCTTTCATTGATTCTTTCTATTGTTTTATTCTTCTCAATTTTATTTATTTCTGCTTTAATCTTTATTATGTCCCTCCTTCTACTCACTTTGGGCCTCATTTGTTCTTCCTTTCATAGTTTCATTAATTGTGAGTTTAGACTGTTCTTTTGGGATTGTTCTTCTTTCCTGAAGTAGGCCTGTATTGCAATATATTTCCCTCTTAGCATGGCCTTTGCTGTGTCCCACAGATTTTGTGGTGTTGAATTATTGTTGTCATTTGTCTCCATATATTGCTTGATCTTTGTTTTTATTTGGTCATTGATCCATTGATTATTTAGGAGCATGTTATTAAGCCTCCATGTGTTTGTGGGCTTTTTTGTTTTCTTTGTGTAATCTATTTCCAGTTTCATACCTTTGTGATCTGAGAAGCTGGTTGGTACAATTTCAATCTTTTTAAATTTACTGTGGTTCTTCAGTGGCCTAGTATGTGAACTATTCTTGAAAATGTTCCATGTGCACTTGAGAAGAATGTGTATCCTGTTGCTTTTGGATGGAGTGTTCTGTAGATGTCCGTTAGGTCCATCTGTTCTAATATGTTGTTCAGGGCCTCTGTCTCTTTACTTATTTTCTGTCTGGTTGATCTGTCCTTTGGAATGAGTGGTGTGTTGAAGTCTCCTAGAATGAATGCATTGCATTCTATTTCCCCCTTTAATTCTGTTAGTATTTGTTTCACATATGTAGGTGATCCTGTGTTGGGTACATAGATATTTATAATAGTTATATTCTCTTGTTGGACTAACCCCTTTATCATTATGTAATGTCCTTCTTTTCTCTGGTTACTTTCCTTGTTTTGAAGTCTATTTTGTCTGATACAAGTACTGCAATTCCTGCTTTCTTCTCTCTATTAGGTGCATGAAATATCTTTTTCCATCCCTTTACTTTCAGTTTGTGTATGTCTTTGGGTTTGAAGTGACTCTCTTGTAGGCAGCATATAGATGGGTCTTGTTTTTTTATCCATTCAGTAACTCTACATCTTTTGATTGGTGCATTCAGACCATTTACATTTAGGGTGATTATCGATAGGTATGTACTTATTGCCATTGAAGGCTTTAGATTTGTGGTTACCAAAGGTTCAAGGTTAATTCCCTTACTATCTAACAGTCTAATTTAACTCATTTCATATGCTATTACAAACACAATGTGAAGATTCTTTTTTTTTCATCCTTTTTCTTCCTCCTCCATTCTTTGTATGTTATGAAACATGTTCTGTACTCTTTGTCTATCCCTTGGGTGACATCTATTTAGCCTTAGGAATACTTCTATCTATAGGTGTCCCTCCAAAATGCACTCTAGAGGTGGTTTGTGGGAGGTAAATTCTCTCAGCTTTTGCTTATCTGAAAACCGTTTAATCCCTCCTTCAAATTTAAATGATAACCTTGACGGATAGAGTATTCTTGGTTCAAGGCCCTTCTGCTTCATTGCATTAAATATATCATGCCACTCCCTTCTGGCCTGTAAGGTTTCTGTTGAGAAATCTGATGATAGCCTCATGGGTTTTCCTTTGTATGTGATCATTTTTCTCTCTCTAGCTGCATTTAAAAGTTGGTCTTTATCCTTGATTTTTGCCATTTTAATTATTATATGTCTTGATGTTGTCTTCCTTGGGTCCCTTGTGTTGGGAGATCTGTGCATCTCCATGGCTTGAGAGACTATCTCCTTCCCCAGATTGGGGAAGTTTTCAGCAATTACATTCTCCATGACACTTTCTATCTCTTTTTCTCTCTCTTCTTCTTCTGGTACCCCTATTATGTGAATATTGTTCCATTTGGATTGGTCACACAGTTTTCTCCATATTCTTTCATTCTTAGATATTTTTTCTCTCTGTGCCTCAGCTTCTTTGTATTCCTCTTCTTTAATTTCTATTTCATTTACCATCCCTTCTACTACATCTAATCTGCTTTTAATCCCTCCATTGTATGTTTCATTTCAGGTATGGAATTTCTTAAGGATTGAATCTCCATCCTAAATTCGTTCCTGAGTTCTTGAATATTTTTCTGTACCTCCATAAGCATGTTTATGATTTTTATTATGAACTCTCTTTTGGGAAGATTGGTGAGTTCAGTTTCATTTGGCCCTTTTTCTAGGGTTTGTGAGATTTTGGTCTGAACCATGTTCTTTTGATGTTTCATATTTCTGTATGGTGCCCTATAGTGCCCAAAAGCTCCAGTCTCTGCAGATGCTCAGCCCCTAGAGTGAGGTTGGGGATCGTAGGGTAGCAGAGCTGGTGCCTGGGGGGAGGAAAGATCTGTTTCCTGATTCCCGTCTTCCACACCTGTCTCCCGTATCATAGCCAGTGGGTCAAGCACACAGGTGTAAGCCTGTGTACTTTGCGTCTCTAGCTTTTTGTAGGCAGGGTCTCTCTCTGACTGGCCTGACGCCATTGCAGTGACTGCCAGTTTGCAAGCTGGTGCTGTCAGGCCAGGAGGAAGGCGCAGCAGGCTGTGAATCACAGTGGGGGCCTCGGAGCTGAGCAGGCAGCCAGGGGGATGGAGCGCCTGAAGCTCCTCAAAGTTTCCAATCTGTTGGGCAGAGCGGGCCCAGACAACCTTGTCCCCTATCCCTTCTCCCATGGAGCAAGCTCCATGCAAACCCTGCCCCTTCAGCAGCCCTCTCGCTGCTAGGAAGCCTCTCAGACTGCTTGCCTTTCCCTTGTCCCAGAGAGGCCGGGTGTGGATCCCATCCTCCAGAAATGGCCAGAATCTGTTTCTCAAGCACTCCACCTGTCCCAGCTCCCCATCCTCCAGAGCACCACTCAGTGTAGGTTTCTGCTTGCAAAGCAGATCTCCAGGGCTAGGGGTTCAGCAGTCCCATGATTCCACCCCTTCCCAGCTCCGTTTCTCTTCCTCCTGCTGGTAAGCTGGGGTGGGGGAAGGGCCTGGGTCCTGCTGGATCAAGTCTTTGGTACGTTACCCTGTTTCCTGAGGTCTGCTCTGTTTGTGAGGTCTGTATGCAGTCTGGTGCAGCCTTCTTTCCTGTTGTTGTTTTAAGGTTAGTTGTATTAACTATATTTTCACACTATCTGTGGTTTTGGGAGGAGTTCTCTGTCTCACCTCTCACACTGCTATCTTGAATCTCCTCTAAAAATGATTATTAATTAAGAGAACCTCACCAACTCATCAACCTGCTGCCATGCACAGATACTCTGATATCATTTTTTCAAATAAAGCAAAAGCACATCAACCATTTTCACCCAAGAAAATACTTTGCCATTATAAGGATGATGTTCAGATGCTTTAGATAAATTGAACATTTAAACCATGTCAAATTCTGCTTGCTCTATGAGTGTCAAATATTGAGAAACAACGAATAGATCTGTAAGACTACAGAAAAATCAATCTGACCAAAAAAATTAATTGGGTCTTGATGAGTACTGTGGGGACTACTTTGCAACAGCCTGTCTGACACTTTCACTCTCCCTAACACTCATGGAGCCACCAAAACAAACTCTAGAGGCATTTCACACTGAAATACACAGTCAAGCTGATTTCCCGAGGAGAGAGAGAGAGAAAGAACTAAAGGAATCCTGCAAGAGAAAACTTCAGAAAGAATCTGATGCATTTGTTTCCAAGTCTGTATTCATAGCCTATCTAACTTACATATGTAGCTTTTTAGATTTTGTCAGATATTTACTAAATTTACAATTGATTGTGATATGTGATCAAATGGATCATAGGCAAATCCAGTCAAATTACTGAGGAAAACAAAAATTTCTAAACCAACCATACGTCAGATATCATATAGTCTTTGTATCCAAACTAAGAATTTCAGGCAAGGAAAATTGGATCTACAGGACAAAATATGCTTTCTCTGCAGATGCTGTTGTTCAGCTTCTGCCAAGGGCATAGCTAGAGAATTCAGATGGTTGTGGCTTGGGGAACTTGGGGGTTGTTTCTACCTTCTGGCAGAGAATGTTATTCCCTGTTACTCAAAGGTTCCCATATGACCTGAGTGACAGCTCACAGTGGGTCATAAGCTGTAATTACTTCATCAGCTCTCTTGGTTTCAACTAATGCCTATAACTAGTGGTTTTTATTGATATCTGACTTCAACCTCTTTCCTGAACTCCATGCCCAGATTTGGATCTTTGCTAGATATTCTGTAAGCATCACACACTCAGTATATATAAAACACATATTTTACCACATTCAGCTCCCAATATTCTCCCCTCCCTGTGTCCCACACAGTGGCTAGCAGTTTCTCCAGCCACCGATGCTAAAACTGGAGATATCCTTGACCCTTCGCTCTTCTTTCTTATTCCTCCTACCTAATCCCAGAGCCTTTCACTTATGTTGCTTGTAATTCATTTCAATCTTAAATCTATCCTATTTCAACTGCTGCTATCCTATCCTAATTTAGTGTCTCATCCTATGTTGTTTCAGTGACTGCAGTTATTTCCCAACTGGTCATCCAACCTGGTTTAATCCCCATCATAATATCCCAAACTGCATTCAAAGCTTTTCTAAAATGCACAATTGATCATGTGTCTCTTCTATTTAAAACACTTTGATGATGCCTCTCTGCCAATAAAATCAAACATAAAATTACAAGGTTTTCATTTAAGACCTTTCTCAAGCTGGCCCTAACCTGACTTTTCAACTTTGTTTCCCATCACTGCACTCATAAATGTGCATGCACGCGCCCCCCCCCCCCACACACTGCCACCATAACACACTACTCATGTTTCCCTAAACGAGCCATTATTTTTTACATCACTGTGTGTTGTGTACATTGTTATTTCTTTTTTTTCAGTGATGCCCTCCATTGCCACCACTCCATTACTGATTTCTTTCTGCTCACCCTTCGCCTCTCAGGGTGGCCCTTTTCCCCCATGGCCAGGGAAGGAAGAAAAACTTCATCAGCCAAAATTGGTCAGCACCCTGTGGGAGTCCCAGAAGAGTGAGCACATGCATTCTCAAAGGATAGAAACATCCTGCAGTCCTGCATCCCTGATTCTTAGGGTTTCCTTTGAAGAAGCCATGTTGAAGGGAACACCAGGTAAGAGAAAGTGGATATAGAGTACAGGATTTGTCACTTATTTTGGTCCCAGACTAAACTCTGCAGGAGAAGTGATGGATCAATGGTCCCCAGAAGTTTTCACCTCTTCTTCTCAGGTCTGGCTGAACTGTGCAGTTTCTCCTATATCTACTAATCCAACAGCTTCTATTAATATTGCCTTATTAATACACTGCCCTGTTCCTCACAGATATTTCCCCTTCCAGCAGTTCTTCCCACTTGCTTATCACCAACTTTGGCAAAAAAATACCCACAAAAACTTCAGAAGGCTTAGCTCAAAGATTACATTTACCTGCTCCCAGAACCGAGTGACTCTTTTCCTTTACTGTGTATTCGTCGCACTTTGTACTTGTCTCTGTCTCAGTGTTTATCGTAATATATGTAATGAAATGTTTATGTATCTGTCTTCTCCAGGCCTGTGAGCTATCTGAGGGCATGGGCCATGTCTTATACTCTATTATAATAATCACACAGCACCAGACACACTGAAATTGTGTCTGTTTCTAGAATTCATCAGGCTTCTTTCTTTCTTGAGGATTTTGTACTGGCAGGCGTTTCTTCCTGGGACAACCCCAGCAGCACTCCCCCTTCCCCACCCCATTTCCCAGATCTTGTGCCTTTTTCTTGGATTCCAGCTTAAAATAAAGGGCCTTAGAGAGTCTTCCATTTTTTCCCCTTCCTCAATAATCTCCATTGATCTTTATTTTATTCCTAGCATTTATCCCTAGTTGAAATTATCTTTACTTTATATGCTTATTTATTTACTGACTATCCTACCTACAGTGAAAATGTAAAAGGTCCGGGGTATCTGTCTTGTCCATCTCTGTGTCCCCAGTGGCCATCAGATAGTAGCTGCTCAAAAACTATTCTTGAGTGCATGATTTTTTCTGTGCTTATGTATACCTATAATTCTTTTACAAAACTAAAATCATACTACATATTTACGGATATAACCTTCTTTGTTCATTTATTATCATTTCTTAAGCTTTTCCTAAGGTTAACTGTTGTTTGTGAATATCTACTCCTCTGCGTGAACAGAGAAAAAGACCTACTTGCCAAGCACCACAGGCCATCGTCCTCCTTGACACTCTGCCTCTGGTGCCACGGAATGCCTTTTCTCTGTGGCCTCCTCCACTCCTGTGGTGATATGAGAACCTTCACCTCCTGGTTTTCATATCCAATTTCATTGGTCCTGTCTATGTCTAAGGGTCTGCTTATCCTTCACTCTCTAGATGTACAAGTTCTATCTGTCCCTCTGGCCTAATCCCTCCCTTTGCAATTTCACTGTCATCAATGATCCCTTAAGTCTATATTACCATTATTTCCCCCAAGGTTCTCTTCGACATTCCCATACAGATGCTCTCTGGCATTTCCAGCTCAACATGTCCACAATTAGATTCAAACATATACTCTCCCAGTTCAGGTCTTCCTCAGTTTCTGTTAACAGAACCACAATCCTTCAAGACATTTTGACACAAATTAGGCTGCCATCTTAACTGACTCGCCTCATCCACACATTTGCTGAATCCTATTTCATGTTTTGCATAATGAATATAATTTTGTTGTCTTTCTCTGACTATATAAGTCATATGGGTTCAATGTAGTGATTTCAAACAGACATAAAAGTAAGAGTGTGAAAATCACATGGGATCCCACCTTTCTCCATTGTTAACCATTAATGATTGGAGGCCATTCCCTTATGTACTTCTATTTCAGATAGAAAAAGGACAGATAGATAGATAGACATATAAATGGGATAATATACTAATAAAATCTTTAAAGATAAAAAAATCAAAAAGGTTTCAAAAGTGGTGGTTTAATTTAAATTTGTATGATGAACAACTTCAGCTCTCAAACTTGTCAGTATTACCTCTATGAAGGCATATATAACCTCATGTGAAGAAATGAAAAATGTCTATGTTTTAATGCTTTTGTGAATTTGGAGGCTGGACCAAATGGTGCCCCTGTGGTAAACCCTGAATTTGGGACCTTGTTGTGTCTTTCTGTGCCCCCTGGAGACTCTCATGTGGAATAATTACTTGCCCTATGAATGATCAATGGCATCAACAAATATCTTTTAATGCCTACTATATACAAGCAACTGCTTGTACATGTGAGGGATATACAAATGAATAAGACACTGCCCTTGTTTTTGAGGAAATTTATATCTGCGGTCTTTCAAAAAAATCACAATTATAACCTCCATAAACTTTGCTTCCTACCACCTATCTTCATTCCTGTGAAGGGCTCATTTTGGTTCTCTATAGGTTTTGTGTAGAACCTCAAGTCCCCAGCCTTATTCCCAATATGCTTTTGAAATACGAGAGGGGATGCAGAAAAGAAAGGCAATCTGAGAGGACAGATTTAACAGAAATGAAAGTTGTCTGCTTTTTGAAAACATTTTGTAGGTGATGGCTGTTGATCCCTGTAGGATGGCAACGTCGAACGTTGCAAGAGCTCATCTTGGACCAATAATGATTTGGGGTATAATCTGCTGTCTTCTTTTTAAAGGATGCAGCTACTCTGGAGAGGCTTCTGTCTGAACTCAGCCATATTTCTATGCTCAAAGTGGTGGGGCGCTATTCATGTGAAGGTACCATGGAAGACTTAAAAGCATTGCATGGACCTTCAGAATAATCTAAAGTATATCCTGGATGTCCAGGGCAGAAGATGCTCATTTGTCACATGTGAGAGAGAAAGGAGATCTATTTTTGCTGATTCACTGGGCTGAAAGGAAAAATACAAGGGGCCATCCCATCTAGCAATCTCACTTATAGCAAAACAATCTTAAAAGGAAGACATGCTTTGTACCAAAGATCACACTCTCTTTCATTAACTGTTTGCACGTATTTTTCAGAAAGTTTAAAAATTATGCTTAAGCGATATAAAAGCCTTAGAGAAAGCGCTCGTTTGGGGAGCATGTCGGTCATTATTTTAGAGCAGATGTCCACCTATTCTCTTTGGGAAAGCAGACCATTAAGCTGCATGCTGCTGAATCAGATGTGACAAAAAAGTTTGTTCAGCCCAGTTGATTTGGGCTTGAGAGTCAGCAGCACGAGTAGCAATGGCTGGCATTTCTAGATCCTCTGTTGCTTCTACTTTAGACACTGTTGAGTCAGACCTTAATGAACTCGCAGACATTTCTGGCTCCCCTGCACACATGTGCCTTTTCACAGCCTGAGCACTGGTGATCTATAGCATGCTATTAATTTGTGTTTTAAAATTGCACACCTACCTGCACAGATATAAAATCAGCACCAAGCAAAATAAGCTTACCCTCAAATCATTGTGCTCTGTGTTCTTCCATAAGGACTGAACATGCAGTTGCTGATCCATTTAT
This sequence comes from Smutsia gigantea, assembly GCA_032199065.1. Classification (NCBI taxonomy): domain Eukaryota; kingdom Metazoa; phylum Chordata; class Mammalia; order Pholidota; family Manidae; genus Smutsia; species Smutsia gigantea. The sequence goes on from JAVSCE010021347.1 coordinate 103,235, forward strand.
TACGCTGTGCATGGCATCTCTGGGGCTGACAGCCACATCCATCAAAGCTCCAGTCCCTCGAAAGGGATAATGTTCAGGAAATATTTGAGTAGCTCTCACAGAATTCACCCTTGCCCTGCCTTATGGCTTTTCTAAAACTTTATAGAAGTCCTTTTTTAAATCAGAATATTCCCAGGAATCCAGACATCATTTCTCCAACTTCTGGGAGAAGCTAAAGCAAACATCAATGATTATAATTTCTATTTTTTTAGATGCAAGTACCTCAAAAATGCTCTTTCACTTAGTGTCATGATGCTGATTACCTTTCAGATGTTGTCCACACAAGGATTTTATTAAGATAGGCTCTACTCTTTATCTGTACTTTGAGTCATATACCTTTGGAGCATTTGAGTTTGAAGGAATGGTAGATCTCCTTACCTCCCTGGAAGTGATAAAAGGAAAGCTGGAAGAAGAGAAGGGTCATCCCAGTTGCTCTCCGGTGAATGGAAAATTCAAGACTGAAATGACCTGTACACAAAAGCAACATACAAATGAAAACATACAACAAAACAAAAAATAAAACATGTTTACTTTTCTGCTCATAACACACAGTAACATTTTTAAATAATCTTGCCCGATATTTAGACTTCACACAACACTTTCACATCAGTTGTTTCAATCCTCACAACCACTCTGGAGGCAAGTTGTTGTTTCTTTTTCCTTATACAAATGAGGAATACTTAGAGTAGCCTAAAGATTTGCAAAGGTCATGTTTTTGTGTCTGAAAAGGGGCTCAAGTTCGAAGACTCAGAACCCCAGGCAGGGATGCATTATGAAATGATTCTGTTCCATCAGCAAGCAGCCGTAAGCACAAACCAACTTCAAGATATAAATAGATTTGCCTTTGCCATTGGTTTGAAACTTTCCAAACTTAGCTTTAACTGGCAAAATTGTCCTGCTGTCCCTGGAAGGGGGTCCAAAACCACTTCCGTACAATGACCACATCTGGCAGCATGATCAGAATGGGATTAGGTTACCAATCTATTTCTTTGGGCCCTAAACTGGTTTGCTCCCAACAGCTTCCATCCTCAGGAGTATTAAAATAATTTGGCTGCCTCTTCCCAAAGAAAGATTTGTATGGTGCACATTTGTTCAAAGAAAACTGTTCCATTGTTTCTGTGGTGCTGGGATTAATTATGTCAGAGTGTGTTCTTTTGATTGGCTCCTTTTCTATATTTAATGGAGCTGGGAAAAATCAAACTTATTTTTCCTCCTTCCTACACTGAAACCTTTACCACATTTTCTAAGACAATTAAGATCATAAAGACACAGTGACAAGGGAAGAAGAGACATTCTTCAACAGAAGACCTTTTGAGTTTTGCTGAAAGACTTCTTCCTTCCCTTGCTAGCTCTTTCTCTTTTAAAAGAAGCACTTTAGGTCATGGGGACCAGAGTCTGCAGCAGGTAAAAGTGAAACCAAACCTGTACGCCTTTCTCTTCTTTCTCTGATTTCTTCATTTGCATAAATTAAAACCTATTCTAAACTGGCTTCTTTCCTTTGGCCTGAAAATAAGTTCCTCAAGTGCTCATTAAATGCCCAGTCACCTCATCCTGTCTTCTGCTTCCTTAACTTTTTGCCCCTCAACTTCTCATGGATATCTTGTCAGACCGATATAATTTTTTTGTGTGTAAAACCTGAATTGGTAACCTTGGAAAGTCTGAATCACATCCAAAAGGAATTCATTACTGAATGGGGTGACTTTGACTTTCATGAAAATGAATGCACCGGAACCATCAGCTTTGGAAAATAATTCATTACACTTTTTTTTGTTGGTGGAGTGGATAAACTGCCTTTCATAAAAGCACCTCTTGTATGAGTATCCTATGTGACCTATCTCTTATGAAAGAAAACGTTAGGACAGTCAGCTATTTGGAAACATCCTACGTGCAAGCTTTTATTCTGACTTTCAGTGAGAACAAGATGAATCATGAATACTTAAAAAATGTTCCCCATGGTTCTGCTTAAATCCTAGTATAATTGTTTCAGAGTATGCACTTGGGAGCTGCTGTATATAACATGGTTTTGGGACTTAGAGCCTCCCAGAATCGTCCAGCTTAGTGGCCAATGGAATGTAGCTCCCTGGAATTTTCATCTTAGTTCTTTTTTGTCTCATTATTTGGACAAATGCTTTCATGTCTCTGTTTTTCTCAAGGAAAATTAATACTGACAACTAGTCCCAGTCTTCTGAAGGTTAATGAAAGTTTTAAGATCTTTCCCTTAATTTAGAAAAATTACATAAAAGAACAAAGCATAAGATTCATGTATCTAACACCCAGACCTAAAAAAATGTAATATTTTGTCACATTGCTTTAAACATTTTTCATATTAAGTACATAAATAAAACAGGGATTAAGTGAGAACCCTCTTTGTGCTCCTACGCAGTTGAATTCTTTCTCCCTCCTCCCGAGACATACCCGTTCATATATTTGGGATCTATTCTCCCAGTCCACATTTTTATATCTTTACTACCTATCTTTAAACATTACATAATATTTAATCAAACACTTCTAACTGCCTACTTACTCACAGTTTTTCCCATCTTCCATCCTATCAGGACCCTGTTCTTGTCCAGGAAGTCTATTCATTCCCCCTCCAAGTCTCTGGAGCAGCTAAAGTGGAGGGGTGGGTGGGAAAGATGTGACCTACTTTTTTGTTCAAGGAACGATAAGCGGAAATTTAGAAGGTGAGGCTTCTAGGAAAACCACTGTTTTCTTGGTAAGAGGGGGGGTATATTCACATTCAGATGCGTCATTTACTTTCCCTCATTTTGAATCTGAAGCATGGATACAAGGTGTGAAGTAAAAGCTATCATTTTGTAATCTTAAGATGAAAAATAGGAAGATAGAATGAGCTGTGAGATTTGAGGAAGGGACCCTGGTTGTAGGTCTGAGCCCCCCTGAAAATAATATTTCAAGTTCTCCAGCAGAAGTGGACTAATTAAGCATATTTACACCCACTATATACCCTGCCCCCTTTTGGACCACTCGGCCTGGCTGGCTGTGTATGCATCCCATTTCTCTCTTTGTGGGAGCGACTGATGGCATCTTGGAGCCACCATCATCCAGTGTACCTCCAGCTGAAGTCTTACAGGACAAAATTATAATGGTTAAGCCATCCAGGAAATTTCTTTAAATGCAGTGAAACACAGTCCTAACTGGTAATAAATTATTTTGTGTGTAAGATTGTTACAGAAATGGTGTTAACCTAACAAGCTGTTTTTTCAAGTTACAGAACAAAAATGATGATTTTATGATCTAGCCACCTCGATACATATCTAATTAATTTACTTTTAAATTATTTTTTCCCATCCATTTCTTTTTTTATGGATATTGAGATTGTGTCTAACTTTTCACCATTACCAATGATACTGTTCTGCATCACAAGTTTCTCTAGGATGGATGCTGTATGTGGATTCTGATGGATCTTTTTGAAATTCTTAATTTGGTTCTAAGTAGCCTTATAAAAGTAGAATTATTTGTGAATTTAGAGGCAGTTGGGTAATGGCAGTGTCCAGGACTCTTTAAACTATATGATCACATTTCCTTACTACCTTACCATATTTGTTAAGCTTCTGACAAAAGTGGAAACTAAAATCTGAGAAGAAAAAAATCCAGAAGCAGCAGTAACTAAGTAAGAAAATTTTTGATTTCCACCAGATCCATGTCAGTTTCTTCTCTTACTGCCCTTCTGCCCATGAAACTCTACACCAGGATTTTTCAACCATGACACTGTTGACCTTTGGGTCTAGATCATTCTTTGTTGTGTGGCCTATCCTGTGCACTGATCGATGTTTAGCTGCTTCTCTGGCCTTTACCCACTAGATGCCATTAGCACTCCCCTCACCAGTCGTGAAAACCAAAAATAACTCCAGACATTGTCAAATGTCCCCTGGAGGAGAAAATCACCCCTTTGAGAACTGTTGTCCTATAGTAGCTAATCTTGGATCCTATCATTTAGCATCATATGAATAGATAATCCCACAGAGGCAATAGCAGATCATGCAATTTAAAAAATATGGCCATTTAAAACCCACTTAAGAAGTTCTTGGTTTCAATAAAACTATATTCCCAACACTTAAGTTGGGGAAATTGATGTTGGACATTTGTAAATCTTGGTAAAATAAAAATATAAGAAATAATAATAGTTGCATTTATACTGTGCTAGGATTTTTCCTAAATATATTACATATGCCTGAATTTTCAATCCTCATGACCTATTTGTAATACAGGTTCTATTTTATATCCATTTCACAGATGAGAAAACTGAGGCAGAAAAAAGTTAAGATTTGCTCTTCATATAGACTCTTTAATTTTCGCAGCAAGTCTTCAAAGTATGTGCAATCATCACCATTTTACAGATGAATAAATTGAAATAGAGATTAAGAAACCTAATAAGGATTCGAATGTATTATATACTCGAGGTCATATTCCATGTAGATTAATATGGTTATACCCACGAACATGACACAAATTAAAACTGATATTTACTATTAAAGCTATTTGGTCTTAAAGATATGGATCACTTAAGAAGAATTTAGTTTTGTCTTTTGTAAAAATAGAAAAATCAGATTTTATAATTTGTCAGAGATTATATTTATGTCTAGGTTTAAAAATTTCAATTTCCTTCCTCTTTCTCTTTCCTCCCTAACTCCCACATTCCTTCCAGTAAGGATTTAGGAAAGGTAGCTAATCAGATGTACAAAGCTAACTGAACATAATAAATTGCATTATAGGATGTAAAGTGGATTCAGTAATGATGAGGAAACATTATAAGGACCTGCTATTGGAGGCTATCAGTGAGACTTTGCTCTCTCATAACCAGTATGAAAAGGGAAGCCTGGTCAATAACATAGTTCCCAGGGTCCATTAAATGAAAAACAAATCCATTACTCAGAAGATATACACTGTTCTTGGTACTAAGTTCAGACAGGAACTTCTCCCATTGCACCTGACTAAGTTACACTGTACATAGTGTTTTGAACAGTATCCTCAACAGCATTCAAACAATGAATCCAGTGATGAGTTTCTTAAGCCTGGATGGGTTGGAAGCCCAGTTCAAGGAAAACAAGACTATCAATTGTGAGTTGCCTTTTTTATGCTGATTGTAATTTGATTCTCTCATAAATACTTCTAAAGCCATCAAAATACCAAACTATACAGAAATTTTGTACATTATCCTGACCTTATTCTTTCTTCCTTATGATTCTTTGGGATTTCCATTAATCTCCATTTGACACTCCCATTATAAATACTTAGACAATTTACTTATTTTTTAATGTACTTTCGTTTTCAGATTTTTCAGAATTCTGATTGTGCCTGTTCTCCCGGAACTACTGCATTGAGCCATCGCAGGGTCACTGTGCTTTGTGCTACTAACTTAATATCGATTTATGTAACTTTATTTCCCCAGCCCGCTCAGTTGCTTGTATTCTGTAAGGCTCAGGGCACTTTATAAATTAATAATTTAAAAAAAGCCTACGATAATAGTTGCAAAACCAGCAAAATCCACAGTGGGCAGATTTCACTTTCTGTTCCAAATTGCTAGCACAGGTCTATTAGTAATCAGAACAATGGTGAGGTTTATAATGGTTTTCCTTGCATTACATCTTTAAAAGAAGATTCAGCAGAGTAGGTTGAGGTGAAAATAGCTGAAACTTCTAATTCTTGTTGTAATTCAGAAAGTACTGATATTTATTATTATTATTAATATTATTATTACCACTATCATTACAAATAGTGAAAGCAGGGATGCATAAATAAAGTCTGCCCAAGGGGCAGCCTGAAGCTATATTCCAGCAAGTCACTGTGCTTCAGTATTATGAGAATTTTTATCCATCATCAATAAAAAATGAGCATAGCAGTTATTATGGCAGTTTCCACAGTCAAGACTGTTTCTGCTATTACATCTCTTAGTAAAAGAGTGATACACTCTCCATTATACGATGTCAACTCATCCACCTTTCCGACATCAAAGTATAATGTACAATCTTTACATGGATTCTTCCCTAGTGAAGTCACATTTCCATGAACTTGGGGCAAGGACATAATGGGGCTAAATTAACTGTGGGCAGGAAGTAAAGTAAATTACATTTTTTATAAACCACTAGCAGCACTGAGCTGCCTCCATTCCTTTTTAGAAAGGAATGAAGTTGAAATAAATTTGATAGAATAAATATTTTACAGAGCAGGCTTACATTCACCAGTGGTGGAATTATGCCAGACCAATGCCCTTGGATGCTCCACGGGGCACGCTCTCTGGAACCGCAAGCGAAACAGCACAAGTTCTCCAGGACCATGGATCTGACCAAGCACCCTGAGCAGAGCGGCTGCTGCAGCCATCCTTCCCGCAGCACAGTACCTGGGGTTGGGTCCTCAGACACTTGAAGTCCCTGACCTTATCTCCTGATATTTTTTCTTCAGCTAAGCCCTTTTAATTTCATTTTGTCCTTTTTTTTAAAAACCTATTATTCTTGATTACAATCATCAAAGAGATATGGAGACTCCATGGATAACTCAGTAAAGTGTGTGGAATGTGGGTGGAATTCGAGAAGCCCAAGATTTCGAACAGAAGACCCCAGTTTAAGCCCAGCCTTTGCCCCTTCTTAGATGTGTCACTTTGGGAAAATGTCTTTCCCACTTCTTAGTAGATAGTTTTAAGGTATCCAACCAGCTTAAGAATACTCCCACTTCTCTGGGAAGACCTGTCTATCTTGTCTACATATTCCTTACCCATCAGATTCTCTCCCCAAGAAGAGTAGATAAAGGGTAAGTTGCATAAAGCTTCAGTTCTGCCATATGGACAAAGTAGCAGAAAAAGGCAATCTGCAGGGAGAAAACAATGTAGAAGAGTGGAAAAGAAGAGCAAATACAGGCTAGGAAGACTGGATCTTAGTGCATTGTTAAGCCATACTAGGGAAGGAGGAATATTGACAGGGTTCCTATCACACAGTCTCTGTTCAGCTTCTACATGAGATACTGCACCCTACCCTCTGGTTCCGTGAGACACCTTATGTCTTAGTGCTGGAGTTCTTTCTATTGTTTTTCTAAATTTTGTGGGCCTGTGTTATCTGCAACTGGAAGAGTTTCAAGATACTCCTTGAGCCTTGGTGAAAAACCTACCATGGGAATAAAAATCCTAGACCCACTATCATCATGAGCTCGTTGTGAGGGGAAAGTGAGTTGATGGACAATGATATCCTTTGTTGTTAATCATTTACAAGCTAATTCAGTTGGACAACAAATGCTTACTGGGCATCCACTATTATGCCTGACACTGCCCTTGCTGTGAGGATAGAGTAGCATGACAAACAAATAAACAAACAAAAATCATTGTCAAGTGGGAGTTATGTTCTGAGAGAGGAAAAGAGAAAGCACAATTTTAAAAAGCAAGTATATATGTTATATGACAGACAATAAAAGAAAGTATAAAAGCAATGTGAAGGTGACAGGGAGTGATGTTATTTTAGGTTGACTGGTTAGAGAAAGCCTCAATAATGCAATAACATATGAGACATGAACAAAATTAGGGAGTGATAGAGGGGGACAGCTGAAGAACCACATTCCAGCAGAAGGAAGAGAAAAGCAACAGCCTTCAGGAAGTAGATGGCATGTTGCATTCGATGAACAAAAAGAAGACCATAGAGTGACATGGTAGAAAAAAGATCCTGTAGTGGATGGTATGCTATGTTAAAGACTTATTGTTATTCTGAATTAGTAAGGAGGCTAATGGAGGCTTTTGAGCAGAGACAGCACATGATTTGACTTCCATGGGATGCTGTGTTAAGAAGAGACAGTAGGGGGGAAAGGTAAAGCAAGGAAACCTCTTTGGAAGGCATTGCAGTGGGCCAGGTAAAAAATTTTGGTGGCTTGGATAAGAATGGTAGCTATAGAAGGATAAGGAATTGCCAGGTGCTCATTTTTATGCAGCTCAATTTAAATGCAAAAGCTACAGAGTTTGCCGATAGTTTGGAGAAGGGTTTGAAAGAAGATAGGGGTACAGAAAGAATAAAAATTTTGGCCAAATAGAAAGAGGGAGCTGTTGCTGATGACAGGGGAGCAGATTACCAGATCAAAAATTACTTAACTGGGGAAAATGAAGAGTTTCATTTTGGATATGGTTAATTTCAAACAACTATTAGACATCCAAGTAGAAAAGTCAAGTAAGAATTTGGATATGAGAGTTTGGAGGTCAGGGAGAGCTCTAGACTGGAGATCTGGTTCACATTCCTGCTTCCCCCATCCCTCAACCCCTTTTCAGCTCCAGAAGAGCATCCCACCTGGGCCTGCTAGAAGATTGATATTTTTAATCAGTGGAATTAAGAATTAATTAGATTACAGGTGGCATGATACTTTAAGATCAAAGTGTTTGAAAGGAAAGCAAGAGAATCTTTTAAAGCCCTGATTGACTTCCTTGGCTTTCTGTGATTAATTTGGGTAAATATATCTTTTATCTTTGAACAAAATACTATCAGCAAATACTAGCAGCAAAACATCTTATATCTATAAATATATTTATTGGAAACACTTGGGACTTCCGAAGTCAGAAAACAAATATAGAGATCACTGTGATAATAATTAACAAATTGTTCTTTGATGCATGAATTGTTGGATGAGCATATGGGTCACTGAACATTTATCAAGCACTGATTCTGAGCTGCTGAGAACAGCCTAACAGGACTAAACTAATAAAACTCAGCCTCTGCCTTGAAAGGGCTTAGAGGAGAAAGTCTGAAATCTGGCATATTCCCAAGGTCAATTCACAGCAAATGGTACGTTTGCAAAATCTGTCTTTGGTGTCTTTCCATCTCCATATTCAGAATTTAATTTATACTATAGCACAACCACTTTCCAAGCAGTCATGCCCTGAAAATGGAAAGAACCTACACTTGAGATGTGGAGTACAGCTGAGCACCATGGAGGCCAGGCAGTTTGGTGCAAGGAGCACCAAAGTAGAAGCAGCTTCTTAATTACTTAGTATGTCACTTATCAACTGTCAACTGTTGTATATGATAAATTCATTTATATGGAACACTTTAGTGCCTCAGTGATGCAAGAGAGCAATTATCCCACATAAAAGTCTTCAGATGTTTCTGTCTGCAGTCCTTCAAACTTTCTTCACTGTTGTACATAGCCTTGTTTTTTAATCTTTATTTTAGTGGAGTTTGCCTCCCCAACTCCAAAATACTCTAATGTGCAATTATCACATGCAGCACCCATGAGCTCCAAAAATATTAACTGGGCACCTGCTATGCTATATACTGGTGACATAAAGAATGAGATGCAGCTTTTCTTTTCAATCAGGGAGGAGAAAACACATAAATATAATACACTAGAGAAATTGTAAAGGTAGATATTTGCATGAGACATTATGAGAGCCCAGCAAAAGGCACTTACCAACCCCAAAGGGTCAGTGAAGACTTGCTTAAGAAGTCTAAGAGGACAAGTGGAAGCTTGCCAGGCAAAGAGCAAGAAGGCCATGGGTAGGAATAAAGAACATTCTTGTTAGATGGAGCAGCAGGAAACAATAATGAGTCAGTTGCATGAGATTAAGTGTTGTTAGAATATTAATTTCCATACAGGGAGTCATGAGAGTTGCAATTGAAAGGAGGAATTCAAGTCAGATCATGGGGGGGTTTGATGTCTGAATTTAGTTCTGCTCTTGCTAGGAAGCCATTCTTCCCTAAGCCAAGTCAAATCCTTTTTCGAGGAGGTACAGAGTGGGCAGAACATGTTTAAGAACTAAACAAATGACTTTATACAACTGTACAGGCTCCTTCTTTTATGTTTTCTTGATGCCTGAGGAGAAATGATGCAAAAGACAGGAAAATAAATATTATGGAAATTAATTAATTGGGACATTGCTTCTTGTATTTGAAAGTCATCAGAAATAATGACACATGCTACTAGCATCTTTTAAATGATTATTAGAGATTACAAGCAGAAAGCAAAACTGTAAGTCAATGACCTCTAGAGGCCCTATAACAGTTGCCAAATTCCATAATTACAACCTTGCTTTTTTACTCATGTCTGATGAACTGCCAGTGTAGAAGTATCTCTAAAGAAGGAACTAACTCAGTCTCAACTTGTGTTGCAACATCTCTCTGTTCTTAGAGCTCATTTCATAGCAGACAGTGAGGATATTTACCAAGGGTTTCTCAGAAATGATTTCAAATTTCAATAAAGTACACTATAGGAATTCAGGGGATAGCCAGATAAGAAACCTGCAAGAAATGTGCAAATGATGTAAAAATATTAATTTAAGTAATACAGCAAAGTTTACTATAGGTTATATAAGGATTTATGTGTGTGTGTATGTATACCATACCTCATTAGTGCTTTTCATGTGTGTCCGATTCTGACTAAAAATATATCCACTAACACACATATTTTGATGCGGCACATTTTCATTTTAAAAATAATTTCCCCAAATCCTGTAATTACTGAGATTGCTGACCAGTGCTGTTTGAAAACTCTTTGTAGTCCAGGCTACTTATCATCACATTAGATAAAAATAGGCAAATGACATCTGCTCCCTTTTAAGAAATATAGTTCCTGGCTTCATCTAACCTAATTAACTGGTTAGAGTAGCCATCCATAAAAACAGAAGCTAGCACTTCAGGGCCCATTAGCATCACCCCATGCAGCTATTCTCCTTAGCTGGCTGATTTCTCTCTTTTTGAGCCCAAGGATCCTCACCCTGAATATGTGGTAGGTCCCATTCAAGTTTCCTTTTATTTATTTAAGTGGTTAGAGGGGGATATTAATGAGGTTAAATAATAGACGGAAGGCCTAGGCAGATTTTTTTGTTATTGTTGTTCGTTTTTGAGTGCATACCTTGACCCAGTTAGTTCCATCAAAATTGAGATGACAGTCAGTTGTCATTTGTGTCTATACCTTGTCTTCTAGAAAGCACACTGACTTTTAGAACACAATTGAACACTGAAGTTTAAACATTTGTTTCATAGAACACCAATTCTAGAAAAAAAAATCTTTGATGAGCAATTAACACTTGCATGGTGCATGTTGACCTCGCATTTCAAAGTCAACACCTGAAACACTGTATTGATGGCTCACTCAGGAAGACTCCCAACAATGAGACCATTAAAGGTTCTGAGACTTCTAGTAGTAAACAGACCTGTTTCTCTCTCTTTAACCAGAATTATCAAGCCTATCTGATCAAGGAAGGTGTGTTTTTCTCTTATAAAATATATTAATATTCCATGGAATTACACAATTTTGGAAGTGAGAAATATTAAATCAGAATTTAGAATTCACAGTGTTCAAATTTTACTCATTTTATAGATCTATAACAAATCCCATTTGACAAATAATATAAGGGTCATAGATATCATTCCAGGGTTGGCTTGCTCCAGAATGCAGAACGGCAAGTGACAATAGGTTCCCTAATTTCCATTTCAAATCTTCTTATTTTTACCAAAGAAATCTTCATTAGTTGCCCAGAGACATCCTCTACTACTTTACGTAGTGGAGGTATAACATAATTTCTACAAGATTTGGAGTAGAAGAATATTTATAATTTTAGAATATTTATAACATAATTTCTACAAGATTTGGAGTAGAAGAATATTTACAATTTTAGAGCTAAAAACAAATTTCCAAACACAAACAAAGTGGAGCAGAATTCACATTTTTACCACATGCAGAGATCCAAATCATAGCAATAAGAGGTAAAATATAACGTTAGGCAACACAAGTATAATAATGAGGGTCACGAAGATAAACCCTTGGGAGAGATGAGAAATAAGAGTAGAAAAGCAAAGTGATGCAAGGCTAAATCTATTAGTTCAGATTCAGGTTCTACCAGCTACTGATGGAAAATTAGAAGAGTTCTAGATGATATTAGGAGCCAAACTAGAATCATTACCTGAAAACAGGGGCTAGGGTAGAATTCTCCTGCTCATGAAAAAATAAAACTGGGGGGGGAAAAAAACAGCTACTGCTGACTTGCTACCTGGAACTATGGTGTCATTTGGATGAGGGAAGGCAATGACACAATCTCAAATGAAAGAATCCCTATTTCCCAAGAGCAAAAACCTATAAAACATAAACATACATAAATGAAACAAGCCCAAGGGGAGATGAAACAAACTGAACCCCAGACTGTGGAAATGAAAAATATAGTCATTGAAGTTAAAGGAGACACACCCATTGGGTGAAATAGTTCTACAGATGGAGCAACAGTGTAGAAAAAAAGAGAACTAATAAATTAGATGATTCTACTGAGGAATTCACAAAGAATATATCATAAAGAGCAAAACAAACTTCTAAAGGACAAGGGAAAGCAGTTAAGAAATATGGATGACTGATTTGAGAGGCTCCAGAATAAGAGAGTAGAAGAAATGATGAAGAAACAATAACTGAACAGATGTAACTGAATTTTCCACAAGCAAAGACAAAAATGTTCATAATAAATTATTGAATTCTGAGAAGTATGCAAGTAATCAAAATGCTAGAACTAAAATGCTGAAAATATTAAAAATAATCCTAAAATGTGGAGGCAAAACATTATCTGTAGAAAAATAGCACTTAAACTGTCAGGAGATTTCTCTTTAGCAATAAGAAACCCAGAAGACAACAGAATTATACATTTAGGTGCTGAGGACAATACCTGTGAACTAAAATTTTATACCCACTTAAACTGAGTTAAAGTAAAATGAAGACATTAAAAAATATATGAACACTAAGATTGTTAACTAACACAGATACTCAACTTAAAAAAAGTAAGTATCATCAAGCAGGGAAATTGAAAAAATATGTCACTAAATTTATTTATTGACTGAAAAAACAACTTAGTATTCTATATATTTTTAGATATATATTTAGATATATATATAATATATAGCTAATTAAAAATGAGACGGTAGGTTGAAATGATTGATGTAGAGTTATAGTATGATAGGCTCTATGTTATGTATGAGAGAAGGGAATAAATACTTCCTAGCTATAGAATTTGTCAGAAAATAAAATTAACTCTATATGTTTTAAAAAATTTCAGAATACCGAGTAAAATGATAATATGACTAGAGCTTTCAAGCCTGTAGAAGAAAATAAAATGGGCCATTAAAATTTTTATTACTTCAAAAGAAAACAGGAGAAAAAAGAGTAAAGGAAACACAAAATAAGATAATAGGAATAAGACTAAATAATCAACAGATATAATAAATGTTATAGATTTAACAGTAACAATCCTTACAATTAAAAAGACTGTGATTTACTAAATTAAATTTAGAAAACAAAATCCACCTAAGACAAAACTGCCCTGAGAAATAAAAATATGAGAAAGGGTATCTCATAAATCATAAATCATATATATATATATATATATATACACATGTGTATATATATATATATATATAATATACGTATGTAATGTATTGTGTCATCCCACTACTTATGTTTTTTGGCACTTATTAATCTTGATATATGTAGCTCTAATTCATTCAAACTTCTGTACTTACTACTTGTAGATTATTGTTTGATAATTACTACAATTTGTTTAGCCATTCTCTTTTTGAAAGCTTATTTCCAATTTTATTGCTCTTAAAACAATGCTACAATTTACATGTTGTATGTGTTGTTTTGTGCATTTATGCAAGATTTTTTCTAGATAATATGTGTAAAGGAGGAATTGTGGTATCAGCAGTACACTTCTACAATCATATTGGATGTTATTCAATTGCTAGCTGTAACAATTTATATTCCCACCAAAGATGGAAATTCTAAATTTTGAAGACTTTCTGTTTCTGTCAATATTTCCTATTGCTAGACTTTTTACAAATTCCAAGTATGTAAAAATGTTTCTCATTTTTGTTTTGGTATTAATTGTATATTTTACTCTGAATACTAGTGGTATGTAATATCCATTAATTGTTTATAGGTTTTCTCTTATGTGAATTGCTTGCTTATGTTACTCTTCCATTATTCTATTGGATTTTCTTTTAAAGTTGAACTGCACTTGATTTATTGGTCTAGATATTATTTAATTGTGATATATATTAAATCATTTAATTTCTCTTTCTAGTATTTTATTTAGGAACTTCATGTTTATAATTTCACTTTCTATTTCTGTCCTTGCCTTGTTTCGATTTCAAAGCAATTTGTTTAATAAAATGAGTTGGCTACTGACTTTCCCTTTTTTTCTATTCTGTTAAATATTTTGTATTTGTTAGTCTTTTTGAAAGTTGGAAAAAATTCACCTTTAGAATAGTCAAGTTCTGGAGTTTTTTGTATAATGTTGGAAAAAAGAGAATGTAGGAAGAGGGGACAATAATTTTAATTACACGTTTCTGTTTTCCAAAAATTTGTAAAGCATATTTTTCTAGAAATATTTATACTTAACCCAAATCTTCAATTATTTTTACCTTTCTTTATGATAATCTCTATGATTTTAAATATTGATTCAGTGTCAGTGTTCATGCCCTTTTAGTTCAAAATATTTTAACATTTTTCAGTTTTTCTTGACTAATCCTGTTGGAAGAATGATTATTTGATTAATTCATTAAAGAACTGTGTTTAATTTTGTTTTCTTTTTTTGACTCATTTTACATTAATTTTTTATCTTAATTTTGAAATTTTCTTCTCCTTACAGAAAATTTGTTCTTTGTTGCTTTCCCAGGTTCTTGTATTGAAAGCTAACCTCATATGTTTTCAAATATTCTTGCTTTTTTAAATAAAGTCATTTAAGACTATAAGTTATTCTAAATACAATCTTTGTTAGATACTAGAAATTCTTATTATTTAATATTCTTTTTTAACTCTAAATATTTGAAAACTTGAATTAGAAATTTAGAAGGATCTTCCTAAATTTCTGTTTTCTAATTTTAATTATTAACTTATTATTGAATTGTTAATTTCATTTTAGTGAGAGAGTGTGGAAAGTATGAGCTTAATTTTAATAAATGTGTACTTGAAATGAAAGTGTAATTTCTATTTCTTTGGTGTAAAGGGTGTAAAGTTCTCTCTCTCTCTCTCTCTCTCTACATATATATATATATTTGTGTTTCATTTAAAACATCTGTATCCTAATATCCTAACTACTTTACTTTTGGCTGCTTGACTTTGGAGTTTCTTACAGTCTTTGAGTTAAAGTATCCCATTAGATTTTTAGTTTGTAAAGTTTATCTTTAAATTCTGTGAGTTTTTGCCTTATACAGGCAAAGATAACATTTTTAATTGCACATTTTAATGATTCTTACATATTTCTTGTGAATTATTCTTTTTTTAATTATTTTTTCCCATTAAATCCTTCTTAACTTAGGTTATATTTTATCTGATATTAATAATTTCCTGCCAGTTTTCTTATGGTTGATATTTATATGGTATCTTCTATAAATATAAATTTATATGTATAAATATATATCAGAAAGCACCAGAAAAAATAGAATAAATTGTTTACATATCCATCCATACATAGAATTGGTCAGAAATAGTCATAGAGAATGCTATTGCTGCTAATGGCAAACTAGCCATTTGTATAAATGTGCCCATAAAGAAGCTCTGTATGTATACATGCTATGAAAGAAGCAACTGAGAAACTGTGGGTCAAAGAGAAAATCAAGTGGAACAGTAGGATATATTCATATATTCTGAATTAATGATAATGAAAACACTACATATTAAAAACTTGTTTCCTGCAGCTGAAGTCTTATCAGAGAGACATTTTAGCATTAAGTATGTATATCAGAAAAGAAAAGCCTACCATCCATGAGCTAAGCACCCATCTCAAGAAGTTAGAAAAAGTAAATTAAACTCCTAGAAAACACAAGAAAGGAAATAACACAAAAAATAGAAACTTGAATTAGACTAGGAAAAAAAAGCACTTTTCAAAGAATTATTTGAGGCCAAAATAACTGTGTTACCTTTACTTAAGGTTAATGTTACTTACTGAGTAAAATATCAGCAAATGAAATCTAGTAAATGGAGTAGCACATCACAAAGAAGCTGAGGTCTTCCAGGAATGCAAGGCTGTTTAACATGAGAACTTTGGGAATTAAGTCACCACATGGACAACATACAGGAGAAGATATGATCTCAATGCAGAAAATTTATTTGATAACATTTGTTATCTGTGGTAGGCTGAATGAATAATGCCCCCCCCAAAAGTACATGTATTAATTTACCCCTAGAACCTACAAATATAATTCCTTACATGGTTAAAGGGACTTTGTAGATGTGATTAATTTAAGGATCTTGATATGAGCATATTATCCTGGATTATACTGATTGGGCCAATTTAATCACAAGAGGCAGGAACTGTCAGAAAAGTAAATGTGATCATAAAAACAGAGGTTGGGATGATATAAGGCCATAAGCCAAGGAAGGAGGATAGCAACCAGAAACTGGGCAAGGCAAGGAAACATATTCTCCCATAGAGCCTTGAAAAGAAATACAGCCCTTTTGACCCATTTTGGGCTCTGACCTCCTGAACTGTAAGATAATAAATCTGTACTGTTTTAAGACACTTAATTTGTGGTAATTTATCACAGAAGCAATAGGAAACTAATGCATTATCATTTATGATTTAAAAAAATCATAACAATTAGGTAAATTAGGTAATTTTCTTAATCTTAAAAGGGCATCGACAAAAAATATTGTGCTAACATCATCCTTAAAGGTGGAATGTTGAAAGCTTTCTCTCTAAAGTAAAAAATGAGATAATGATGCTCAATATCTTTTTCTATTTAATATTGTACTGGAAGTCCTACCCAATGCCATGAGACCAGAAAATAAGTGATTAAAAGACTGTAAAGAAAAATTTAAACCACCATTATTTGTGTATTTCATGATTATGTACATTAAGATCCAAAAGAATCTATAATAAATGTCAGAAAGAAAAAGTGAATTTAGTGAATTAAAAGGAAACATGTCTCCTTTAAGATCTGGCTAACTCTAAAGTCATTATAATAAAAGTAAGTGGAGAGCATAGAACATCTTGTTACATTGAAAAGTAATGTTCCAACAATGAAAAAGACATGTCAAAATTATACAAAGCCAACTTGAACAGGCTCCCCAATGGCCATCCGAGAGACAAATTCAGTCTCAAAATGAATAATGACAGTCATTACCATTGAATCAAACAATAATTTATAGAGGCCATGCTGAAAGTAAAAACAAATATATAAAGAAATGAAAGCTCTTTTTTATAGTACAATGATTATATAATTCAGGATAGAATCATAAATGAATATTTGAACTATTGGATGAATGTTTGAAGGGGAACAGGATGCTCCCTTAATTTCAAAGTCATTCTCCTTAGTTTACTTAATTAAAAATGGGAATAAATGGTAAAGAGAAATAAGTAATAACTGTAAAGTGGAACAAATTCTGTGTATACCACCTGAATCAAGTGATAAAAGTTCACATCACTAAAAAAGGAAAAACTTACAACCTGTGCCTTCTGATGTAATGCACTGTGAAGGACAGAGAGATATATAACCAGACAGATTACGTAAATTCTTATGTCTGTGTGTATATATGCATGTGTGTCTGGGAAATAACAATTGATAAATCTGGGTGAAGGGTAATATAATTATTTGTGTGCTAATTTAATGAAATATGTGAAATACCTATAGTGAGAAAAATTTAGAAATATTAAAGACCCAAATAAATGGAGAAGTATATCATATTTGTGAATTCAAATATTCAATGTCATAAAAATTTAAATTATCCAAGTATATCACTTTGTTCTAAATAATTCCAAACAGAAGTCTAGCAGGTTGTTTTTTGGGGGAGATAGTGGTGGAAATTGATATGGATAGTCAAAAATGCATATGGAAATGCAAGTTCCAAGAATAACTAAAACATTTATAAAGAATAAGTTCTCTCATCTTTCTCTTGTACAAGAAGAAAAAATGTGAGGGGATTATTCCATCAGGTTTCAAAACTTCAAGATTATAAGCTACAGTAGCTAATTAAACAGGATGATATTAACCCAAAGATGGAAAAATAGTTTAGAATAAAAAAAGAAAATCCTTCCATCTATGATTTATGATAAACCCACATTGAAGGACACTGGGCAAATCAAAAGGCAAATAAAATGGCCTTTTTAATAAGTACTGCAGAGTCAACCGGATACCCATATGGGGGGAAAATGGAACTGTACCACTACCATACACCATACACATCAATTCTACATAGTTTAAACATCTTGATGTGAAAGGAAAAGCAATAAATTTTCTAGAAGAAAACATGGGAGAATATCTTCCTGATCTTGGGATGGGAAAAATTTCTTGAATAATATAAAGAAAACCATATCCATAAAGAAAAATATTATAAATTGGACACATTAAAATTAAGAACTTCTACTTATCAAACAGAAAATTATATGAGTGAAAAGGCAAGATAGGGAATATATTTCTTACATACACAAGTTGACTAAAGGCTCATGTAACATAACAGATAAAGAATTCCTACAAATCAGTGAGATAAAACAGACAACCCAATCCAATACTGGGTGAGACATGTGAACAGGCACTTCACCTGAATGGGCCTATAGACATTTTAGAAAAGTGCTTAACCTCATTAATTATCAGGGGAATGCAAAAGAAAAAAAAAATCACAATAGCACTATTTACATTCACCAAAACGGCCAAAATTAGTGACTGATAATGCCAAATATTGGCAAGGATGCAGAGCAATGCAACTCTTATACATCACTGGTATGAGTGTGGCTGTTAGAATCACTTTGGGAACTATTTGGCATTATTCATTAATTACACAGTTTCCTCCTTTGAGATTTATCCAACAAAAACCTATGGAAATGAATGACCATAGCAGCATTATTAATATTTTGAATCTAGGCACAGTGCAAATGGTATCAGCAATACAGTAAGCAAATCAATTCTGGTATATTGATACAACTGAATACTATGTGGCAATAAAAATGAACAATTAAAGCCACATGCAACAAGATGAATCTCACAAACATAATTTTGAGCAAAAGAAACCAAGCACAATGAAACATATAGTTTGACTCCTAATATATCAAACTCAGAAACAGGCAAAACTGATCTATGTTGGTAGAAGACAGAATATTGGTTACTTTTTTAGGAGAAGGGTAGGAGATAGTGTTTGTTAAGCAGTACAAATTTGGAGAAGGAAGCTTTTTGGGAGCTAAGAATGCTCTATTTTCTAAACTGGATAGTGTTTGCATGAGCCTCTTCATTTTGTGAGAATTGAGCTGTACACTTAACATTTCTATACTTCTTTAACATGTATTTAAAATTCCACAAACAAGTAAATTTTTTAAATGCCCAGGAATAACAAATATCAACCTCATAATAGTGGTTACTTCTAGAGAAAGAGAGTGGTAACTGAGATTTGAGAGGGGTTAATGGTAGTGGGGTAGAGTTCAACTCCATGTCTTACTTCATTTCAAAAGAATATAATGCAGATATGGCAAACATTAAGATGTAATTAAGCTGAGGGCTTATTATAAAGGTGTTTGTTACATTACTGTTAATCTGTGTATGTTTAAAAGCATAAATTCAAAATCTTTCCCACACAAACAAAAACCAATCAGTGAGGTATACTAAGTAGTGTTCATCATGCAAGAGATACTTCCAGGATCATGCCATGCTGATCTCCAAATCACTCTGAGCCTAGAATCGCAGCATCTGAAGATGTTATTGAAGACTGTGATCATTACATTTCACAGAGTGCACTTTATTAAGCCTTGGGAGAAATTTATCCCTAGTCTGAGTATTGGGAAAGTTTTGTTGGCTTCCCTTCCCCTGAGGGAAATAATAGACATTTTGAGTTATCATACAGTTGGTCCTATTTTTACTTTTGTATTATTCACTAGAAATCTCAAAGTTGTGGTTGTTTCCCTATAATAGGAGTTTTTAGTACTAATCTAAATCTTATCTTTATTTTACTCATTTTAACATTAATTACTGTTTGCCCTTATCTACTCTTAAATTTTATTGAATTTTGAATATATTTCTTAAAACCATCCAGGAATATAACTGGTTAAAAATTATTAAATACCTGATGAATTTGACCCATCAATTTTTTTAAATGACCTTCCAATCATTTATCATTTGCGTTTGTATACATGAAGAGATTTGCATGACAGAAGAACTTGTTGAAGAGTAAGTGGCACTGACTTCCTTTGCCAGGCAAGAATGTTAATCTATTCTGCAGTCTGATGTACTATTCTTTTCTTTGTAGGGAAATGTGAAATCTCGGTACCCATCATAGGATCCACAAGCCCTTCTTCGTGGAGAAAATTTACATATTTACATGTAGTTGATATGGAAGGCAAAACTAGTTTCTGACTCTCTTTCTGAATATCTTGTGTTGATATCATGTTTGCAGTTATATCATATTTGTGTCATTTTATTTTGTTAAGATAATGTTATCTCATTATTTTATTGTATTTTATTACATTGCTTTACTGCAATTAAGTTATGATTGATTGATAATCTGGTTTTCCTACGCAGTCACACACACACATACACCTTTCAAATAACCATGGGTGATTTGTAAACTACTTCTCACCCTGTTTTCCATTTTGGTATCATTAAAATTTTCGAAGTCTACTCTAGAGCTCAAGCTTTCTCAAGGATCAATGCAGACTTCACTTACCACTGGGTTTTGTTGATCCACCCTTCAAGAGGCAAATTTAAATTTCTCCCCACTAGGTAATATGGTAAGTCACTACTCTATGTCAATATTTGCTTTAAGTTCTTTTCCATTTGATGGAGTTCATGAGATGTGAAAGCATTTTCTTGGCTCTTCAAGAGTGGTTACATATATTTGTAAAAATAGAAAGGAAATGAGTGTAAACTTTTCCAAAAGGCCTTTTTAAAATGAATGATCATTTTATTATTTTCCCATTTAAAATTAACTTGGTCACTTGAAAGAAATACAACACTCATATTTAATGCAAAGTGTTGAGATGAGAGAATGAAATACATCTGTATTTATAATTCATCCTAACATTTTATATTCAATTTTCACTTTGCCAAAATGCATCCATCACTGTATTTTAGGAAAATAGAGGAATTCTTAATACTTCATGAATAAAAGTCTGAAGGGGAGGAATTCCCTCTGGTAGAAGTTTTATTTCAATACAAAGTATATCTTAATTCTTTGATGCAGTCAAAAATCCCAAAGAAAAAAATTAAATGTTGTGATGTCCTCTTACTATTTAAAATATAAGAAAAGTAACTCCCTAGACTTAGAAACATAGCTACAATAGCAACCTCCCACCCACGAGCCCATCCACTTTAGGTCCCAACTATAGGATGACAGGAGTTGGCTAGTGAAAGAATAACATTTCTGAGAGTTCATTTTACTCTTGAGTCACTTTTGTATGAAATGATAGCATGCCTTTTGGGGGTTGGCCCCGATGTATCTCTGTAAATTACTTACCATATATTGGTTTTGATTCAATAGACTATAAAATATAGGTGCTTTTTATTGGCAAGAACTTAGGGCATATTTACAATGGAAAATAATGCTCCCTAGCAGGAAAAATTAAAAGAACTAAGAGTTATGGGCCCACAAGGAGAAACTGACCACTTCTCCCCTTGAAAAACCCCTTCCCTTATCTTCTTTTCCAAATCTCCCATGTATGGCCTAATTCTTTTGTAGAAGACTAAAATTATAAAAATAATTTTAATGCAAACTCCTTTGATACAATTCACAAAATTAACAGTAGCTCAAGGTTTCTTTTTCC